>CAKNXH010056355.1:0-18629 GCA_932178445.1 Andricus quercusramuli
CTATAGCTCTGACAATTTTACTTTTATCGAAAAAAGTCATGAGGATAAATTGTTCGAATTTCCATGTGCTATGAAGCGCCGTAAGTAGAAATGTCAAATTTCGAAAAAAAATGGTCACAAAAATGTCGAAAATGCTCTAACTTTTCGAAATTTTGTCCAAAATAGCTGGCTGACGTACTCGTCCTTTCTTTCCACACTCTTGTGAAGTGTGCCAAGAGGCAATCCAATCGGATAATTTTTTCAAATGTTATCGTGTTTACAGACTACAACGACGACAACGACGACAACGACGACAACGACAGACAGACACCGACGTAAAAACTATTTTTTCTGACTCAGGGGGTCTCAAAACGTCGACATTTGATGGAATGCGCGAAAGTCATTTTTCACATAAAACCAATACCTTCTCATTATGATGTGAATGTAAAAACACTTTTCATTTTTTATGTATAGATAACTTAAAATGTCCTTTTTGCCCTGAAGGAATAGCCCATCCACTATTCCTTCGTGGTTTTGGCGTAGGTTCTTAATTATTTCTTGAAAACTAAGGGAGATACCATTTTGATATTTACAGGACTTATAGAGGACATTGAAGGCCATCTACATAAAAAATGAAGAAAATAAATAGTATTTTTTTCAGAAATTCAGATTCAAAATTAGTTTTTAAAAAATCCAAGAAGTTTTCGAAATTTTTCTCCCAAAAATATATTTTCAAAACTGCGTCCTATTAGAATAATTTACAAAAGAAATAGACCTTAATATCGCTCAAATCACCAATGTTATGAAAATTTAAGATAAAAAGGACCAACATTTTCAATTTTGTGTATCTTCTAAGTTTTTTTATTTTTTCGATAATTATTTTGGCATTTCTTCTTCCAACATCTAAGAGAAGAAATTCTAAAATTTTCATAAAAATTATTAACAATAGCTAAAATTCTTCGGATGATTTGACATGGGATTGCTCAGTTGATTTTTTTATACATGATATACATATGTATTTAAAATATTAAGGTTTGGAAAAAATGAAATCAAAACTTTAGATTACGAAACTGCTCTATCAAAAACATAATTCTTTATTTAATTTAGGTGTGATTGACCCACCTTCTGATAAATTCCAGATGAACTAGCGTATGTTAAATCTTATGGTATACACTTAACTGAAGGTTATCAAAAAATGGATCAACCTATCTTCAAACAGTAAAAATGAAGCTCTTGAATTGAACAAGGCTTTGTACGACAAAATCGTACAATGCGAAAGATGAAAGATACCTTAAAATAAACAGAATCTTAGGAATTAAGCTTTAACTGTAAATGAAATTAAAATGTATTAATTTTGTTTAATAATGCAGAATTTTAATTTCTATAAAGAATTTGAAGGCTTCCACATAATACTTCTGCTTTATTTTTGTTGAAATTAAATATTTTATGAATAATAATAAATAAAACAATTTTTCATTATATGTGACGTGCGCCGAAGAAAGGGGGCTTACTCTGGAAAGCGAGATTTTTCAGGACGAGCGGTCGAAGCCGACCCGATAGACGCGACTTTTAGGAGAGAGGGAAGACTAAGGAACACTGATATATATATATATATATATATATATATATATATACAATGGATACGAGATGCTGTGATACAACTTGAAGCTGGCTTTTTCATTTAGCGCCGCCATCGGGCGGTAGGTGAACTACGGTTCGGAGCATGCGTAACAGGCGATGCACAACGAAGAATAACCTCGTTAAGACGGAGTATAAACAAATGTTTTAGTGAAAGAACAATAAATAAGTTTATTCTCATGCAGTGTTTTATGCAAGTTACGTTTGTACTTTTAATTTGCAATATGGGCAAATGTGTCTATTGTGGAAAAGTGAGCACCAATAAAGAAAATGCTATAACTTTACACAGGTAAGTAAATATAACCACTTTTCAATTTGCCGCACTTTTGACATTTAGAATGTTTGGAACTGAACAACATGCAAAAATATTTTATTTATTACGAATACGCAATTTTTGTCTTAATTTGAATATGTTGTTACACAGGTTTCCACGAGATGAGACATTGTGTAAAGAATGGGTAAAAATTATAGGCCGAGAAGGAGATGTAAAGTATAATTGAGTATAGTTATTATAAATCATAAATAATTAAATTTGCACAAAAAATCTTCAACCTCGAAAGATGAATTTTCATCGAAGTTTTTTTGGGGCATCATTTTCCAAAATTTGTGTTCTTGTGTTCACAGTCCGAGAAGCTTTTCTAACCACAAAGTGAAAAATCAAATTTCCTTTTTCTCGACACTGGCTAATTATTTTGAATTACTATAGAGCTCCCAAGTATCTCTGGCGGGGCGCACGTGGCGCCGCCTGATGGATTTTTTTTCAAACAAGCGGGTGAGTTAAACTCAAAGCCTATGTACAGCTGTATGTAAACACGCGATAAATAAAGAAGAAATAATAGATAAAATACATAATAAAACATGGTAATTATAATTCAAAGTGGCTTCCAAGCAGTAAAACTTGAAATTTTTTGGAAAGAAAGTATTTCGAAAGGTATAGGATTGGTAAAAAGTTCTCATGTTAGCAAAGTGGTCGAGCAAATCGACGGCAGTTTTCGCAGTATTTGTGGAGTTGTTTTGCAAGAAACTCCAGGAGCGGAAAGTTCGAAAAACAGGAATAATTTTTATAATGTTACGATCGAGGTCAGTAAAATTATATATTCACAATTATACTTAACCTAAAAAATCGAATCATTTTAGCAAGAGAAATTAAATTAGGATTTCGTCACTCTACGTGGGCATCGAAATTGCCTATCTCTCTATCTTAAGTATGAAAATGATTATATTTGTTCAATTGTAATAACAGGGTAGTCTTTTTAATTGCAGAAGAAAATTCCCGTTTTTTCCCCGGTTCACAAACATTTTTCACGATCAATGAAATTAAAAAGTTCAAATTCTAAAACTATTTTCCCATTTGAATGGATGAAAAATGAACTGCAAATTTAAGCCCACAAAGTGGAACTCTTAAATTTTAAACTTGTAAAATTGAAGTTTAACAGTTTTTAGTTAAAAAATGTTGTATTCAAATGCTCAATAACTTACACGTATAAAAATGAATAGTATTATACTAACACTTTTAAATTGAACAATTTTAAATTGACTGCATTTATAAACTAAAAAATTTAGAATTTTTAACTATTATCAATTGTAGTGTTCAAAGATTCAGATTCAGTTCCAAACATAAAAATCCATGTTATCTATTTCAATGCTCCAAATTAAAGAATCAATTAATGAATTTTAAAATTATGAGATTTATAGTTTAGAAAAAAAACTAAAGTTAAAGTTTTATGTTTTTAAATTAAGTTACATTTTAATTAAGTTTTTAAATTTGATTTTACTTTTTTTAACCTAAAGTTTTACCAATTTTAAACTAGAAACACTGAAACTTGAACGATTAAATTTTTGTAAAGCGAACATTTTTAAAATGAGAAGTTAAATTATTATCATATTTTAAAGAGTTTAGAATACCTTAAAAAGCTTTAAAATTTCTTCCAAAATCTTGAAAAATCTGCATGTTGCTAGACATTTTTTCATAACTTCTAAATGGTGTAAGGAAGTATCTACGCGTACCGAAAAATCCAGCTATAGGTATCGAAATTACGGTACAAATAGCCTCTTTTCTAGCTCCCCTTATTTGTACCGAAAAAAAAATCTGGCTACTTGTGCCGAAATTTCGATACACGTAGCCACGGCTATCTTTTAGAATGATTAGAATTTCTCCTAAAATTGTTAGAAAATAATGCAAAATTATAACTCTTAAAATAATCTTTGAAAATAAAAAATAATTTTTATTTTTCATAGCAATCTTAAGAAAATGTTTTCATTCTCTTGAAGCCTTTCACAATTCTTAAAAAACTTTCAAATTTTTTGTTCGAAATCTGCAAAACTCTGCATTTTGTATTGAACTAGGCCATGGCTATTTGCACCGAAAATTCAGTACGAATAGTCAGATTTTGTCGGAACACACACTGCGTTTAAGTTATTTGAAATCATTTCAATTTTTAAATTAATTTTGAATCTTGTTAAAACCTCTAAATATCTCTAAAAATTATACTCGAATTGTTCTACAAATGATAAGAGTTCAGTTGTTATTAATACATCAGAATTTAACAATGTCAATTACAGATTAATCATTTTTTTAAATAGAACAATTAAAATCGTCACATTCAAAGTTTAAAAGCTATTTGAAACTTTCACGATTCAAGGCTTTCTATTTAGAACCATTCAGTTTCAAATTATTTACTTTTAAATATTTGGCTTGAAATTAGATTTCTTAAATGAACAGTCTATTAAATTCTCAATATTAAATATTAATATCTCAATATTAAACAACAAATTCTTCTTGAACCGGTTTTTTGGGCTGAAACCCCTACAATATTTACATTGTTCTCCATGGTAATTGCACAACACGGCACAACGACTCACCCCTTCGTTCAAAAATTTCGCCGACTGATGGCGCTGCCAACATACTTGAATACTCTATTGGGTCCCTTCCGTTCAGCACTGAATAACCTAAAACCCAATTCGTCATTTTCTGGAAATATGCAAAATTATTACTGCTATCGTCATTATTTTGAAGTTGAAATGTCAGTTTTACACCATTTCGAAGTCATAATCTTGCAGACGATTGTATTGAGATTCTATGGATTTTTAAATGCATGGCACAAACATTGCAAGGAAATTGATAGTAAGTATGTGTATGCGCAAATATTTTTTGAAAATAAATTTTCTGAAATATTTATGTGAATGTAGTTTTATTTTATTATATGTATTCTACTTAAATTGAATGAATAACTACTCATATCTTCTACAACCGTACTTTATTTTGTACGAAATTAAAACTGCTGAAAAACAATTTTCTTTGATTTGATTTTTACTGTTCCCAGAGATAACCCAGCAGATTCAGTACTTCCCTAAATTTCACTTGCTCTCATTTAACTTTTTAAATATTAACTTTTGAAAAATTAATTCAAACAATAACATTAAAAACATATGCTATAAGAATATACTTTTATATTACTGTTCCTCGAAAACTATATTTTTGAAATTTCGCGCTACTTTTACTTAGTTCACCTACCGACCGATGGCGGCGGTAAATTCCAAAGCCCGTTTCAATTCGTTTCAAGATTAGTGCAGCTGGTAAATGGCAATCTCGTATCCATGTATATATATATATATATATATATATATATATATATATATATATATATCAGTGCTGAGGAAATCTTCCCTGTCCACTTGCCACTACATTCTCACGCATGTAGCGGCGCTGTTCACGTACGGGGTATAGATGAGACGCGGAGATGTAGTGGTGAGTGGTGGGAGGTGTGTCACGGGATCTCGAGCGAAAGCACGATTTTTCGGGTACCTATCAACTCAATTATTAGCAATAATAATGCTCGGCAATTTTTTTCGATGGTTTCATCAAAAAGAACAACTCAAAAACTATCAAAAGGTGTAAAAACCTCGATTTCGATTTTTTCAGAGTAAGCCCCCTTTCTTCGGCGCACGTCACATATACTATCTATTTTTTGAACTAGTTCTTTTAACTAAAACTCACGTGTAAGATTTTAGGGAATTTTTGAAGGAAAAAATAAGCTACCGAATATACAAATTTAAAAAATAAACACACATGCTTCGTCTTTATAATGTACGTCGTTTTTTAGCTTAATATTAAATAAATTTGAGTTGTTATTTCTATATACACGCACCGTTGCCATAACGGTCCCATCATATCCTGAGGAAGGAAATGTTTCTGGCACACCACTTATCACAATAAAATCTTTCCTTAATATCGCTTTTTGCCATTTTTCGACGTTTTCTTTTCCCGAAGGAACCGAAAAAAGTGAATTTTTTCATTTTCATTTGAATGTTGTGAACTATAACCTGACTTACAGTTCAGCACAATACACGAGTGTGCATTGAATTTGCACTTTGACACTGACATTACAGTCAATATTAACCCTTTGCGGCATGGTGGGAATACGTATTCCCACCTGTTTTCATACTATTTTTTGCGATTTTACAGTAGTTTTTCATCGATTTAATCAAAATTTTTTGTAGTTTTATGATCATAGGAAGTTCTAGTATCAAAATTTGTAGACAATACTTTCAAATCGATTGTTAATTTTTTAATAATTATAAACAAAGTCCAAAAAACTAGCCGATATTTGATAAAAATTCATTATTAGCGTGAATTTTATCCGGATTTTTGTGAAAATTAGTATACAGGAGTTTTCCGGGTTGCTGATCAAGAATCTGCACTCAGATTTTGAAAATGCGAAATGGCGGATCCAATATGGCGTCCAAAATCCAATATATTTTGTTATTTTGTTGAAAATTAGTGTAAAGGGGTTTATGGAGTCGCTGAATATGAATCTGAACTCAGATTTTGAAAACTTTTAAATGCCGATTACAAGATGGCGGTCGAAATTTGATATATTGTTTTTTTTTTTTTTTTTAAAGTTGATATACAGGTGTTCCTGAGATGCTGATGACGAATCTAAACAATACAGTGACCTCTAACTTCATATGACGAATATATCATATCTTCAAGACAGTTGCCGTTTTTTGTATATTTTTATTTTTTAATGTTTTTTGTATTTTTGTTTTCTGATTTTTTTATACTTTTACTTTTTTACTTTTTTAATTTCCTGATTCGTGTCATGATGTTCATGAATGATACTTCAAAAAACAATTCCTGTCTGGTTGTAAGCATAATGGTACGTTGCATGTGCTACATGACCATTTAGTTCGTATCTCTTTTGTTTTTGTGCTGCAAAGAGCGCATCGTCTGTAAACATAAATGGATATTGGCATATGATACCAATTTTCAACAAAATCAAGTAACATTTCAAATTTTGGACGCCATATTGGATCCGCCATTTTGAAATTTCAAAATTTGAGTACAGACTCTTGATCAGCGACCCCAAAAACCCCTGTATACCAATTTTCAACAAAATCAAAAAATATTTCAAATTTTGGACGCCATATTGGATCCGCCATTTTGAATTTTCAAAATCTGAGTACAGACTCTTGATCAGCGACCCCAAAAAACCCTGTATGCCAATTTTCCACAAAATCAAGAAATATTTCAAATTTTGGACGCCATATTGGATCCGCCATTTCGAATGTTTAAAATCTGAGTACAGACTCTTGATCAGCGACCCCAAAAACCCCTGTATACCAATTTTCAACAAAATCAAGAAATATTTCAAATTTTTGACGCCATATTAGATCCGCCATTTTGAATTTTCAAAATCTGAGTACAGACTCTTGATCAGCGACCCCAAAAACCCCTGTATACCAATTTTCATAAAAACATGTTTCTCTGAAAAATGTGTGCCGCAAAGGGTTGTATAGAAATCTCACCAAATCACTTTTTTTTCATTAACAAATAAATTATTCATTATATTTTTTAGAAAATCTCCGTTCAGCATAATGGGCACAATGCTTTTGCAGAGCGTGGCGCGTGCAACGCGCTCTGGTGAGGAAATTTTGCTCATAGAAACTATAATCACTAAGGGAAGTACGTTTCGCCGTTCCAGACACGGGGAGTAGGATAGGGCTGCTGTTGGCGTTAACGACTCGACCAATTAGAGCGCATGAGCTGACGTTGGCGGCTGCCATCGCATGGACAACTGGCGGGCAGAAGTACCAACCATTAACCGGGAAATGACGTGAAACTCAATCCTCGCAGTGCGCGGCCCACAAAATAGCTCAATTTGCGGGTTTCTCATACTTAAATAGCCCAAATTGCGACTTGTCGCAAATCACCGATTTCAGTCGCGCACAGAGGGCCCTTTCACACGATTACAGATCCGCAAGCAGGGTTGGTAACGTATAATACTCCACGTATTATACGTGGTTTTTTACGCGTATATTACCACGTATATTACCTCTCTAGTTTTCTACGTGATTTGTCCGTATGAAAACTTACAGTGCGCATGCGTTCATATCGAAAAATACGTATCATAACCTATTTTTCTTGTGGGTCGTGGTCGCCATATTCGTTCGTGAATTTCGCGCGAAATGCCAATATTTAAAAATTCCTTTAATTTGAATAAATGTTTCAGCAGTTTGAGGTTATAATTAGGGAGACCCTGCATAATTACATATATTATAATATTCAATATGATTCATCATAATTATTATCGAAAGAATCAACAATTGTTCACATAACTGTGGCTTTCTAGACGTTTGAAACTAGGATTTTTTAACATTTTATCGCAGAAGACACTTTGCAGAAGTTTTCTGTCCTTACTTCTTCCGCTCAAAGAACAAATCCTTCCATGTAATTGCATTATGATGCTGGGTATTTCTTTCGAGCCCAGGCATCATTATTATTTTCAATTGCTATAACGCATTCAACAGAATTATTAATAAGTATTATATTTCAAAAGTGAGGTTATGTACTTGTCAACACTGATTTTACAAGTCGCCCATCTTAAAAACGTAACTTACAGGAGTTTTCTACGCTTTTCTACTGTTTTTGACGTATATTACGTCAAAAACGTATTATAGGTAGAAAATACTCGAGTTACGCGTAACTGACCAACCCTGTCCGCGAGTTGCGGACTTGCGCAAGTCATGAGTATAGTGAAAATAGACATTTTTCCGTCAGCGGTAAAATCTACGAATGGCGGTAATTTGAATGCTTGATTTCTTTTAAATAGAAAATTTAATGTTTTTCAAATTATAGGCACGTTTATTGAGCTAAAAATTATTATGGACGAATGAAGACGATGAATTAAATACACTTTTCAATGTTTTGACGAAAAGAAACGAGCACCTGCCAAATCAGTTGATTTCTCTCAAAGTTATGTATGCATCAGTTTCGGATGTTTCCTGTTTGGTCTCGCTTCTCAAACAAACTAATATTTTCGTGCCCATAAGGTAAGTGTTTTTGACAGTTGTTAACACAATAAATTAACATGTTCTGTTTGGGGTTATCCCTGGCGGACCGGCCGAACGCAAACATTACGCTACAGCGTAACGGTAAAGTAATGGTAAAGTAATATGGCATAATAATTGATAAAAGAAACAAAATTAATATGTAAACTGTTGCAATTATAATAAAACGTTGAAATTTACGTTAAATGGCCATGCCGTAATTGCAACAAGTTGTTTTTGCAGCGTTAAAAAATAAAAAAACATAGTGACTGTCATTGCAGTCCAGCCCCTGCATATTGGCAACCCGTTAACGGGGCTTCAAGTGGGTTGCCAGTCTGCAAGCGCCTGACTTGAATGACAGCCACTTTGTTTTTTTATTTTTTAACGATGAGAAAGCAAGTTGTTGCAATGACGGCATGACTATTTAACGTAAATGTTAACGCTTTATTAAAATTGCAACAGTTTACATATTAATTTTGTTTCTTTTATCAATTATAATGCCATATTACTTTACCATTACTTTACCATTACTTTACCGTTACGCTGTAGCGTAATGTTTGCGTTCGGCCGGTCCGCCAGGGATGCCGGCTACGCTTTTGTAAAGACGTGCCGTAAGCCTTATAAAGGTTGTTGTTTGCAAAAGCATAATATTTTTATGTTAACAAATACTAATTACACTTACCTTCTGTGCAAAAAATATATTATTTTGTTGAAAGAGCGATACAAATCAGGTAACATCCGAAACGTATGTACACAGAACTTGGAGAGAAATCATATGATTTGGCATGGGCTTGTTTCTTTTCATCAAAACACTTAAAAATTTATTTAATTCATCGTCGTCATTCATCCATAATTATTTTTAGCTCAATACACTTGCCCATAATTTGAAAAACATAAAAGTTTCTATTTTTAAAAAATCGAGCATTCAAATTACCGCCATTCAGAGTTTTTTCCGCTGACGGAAAAATCTCTATTTTCACTATACTCATGACTTGTGTAAGTCCGCAACTTGCGGATCTGCAATCGTGTGAAAGCGTAGAGGGAAGATAGGTATAGATGCGATAATGCAATGGGCAGCTTGATGCAGGCTAAGGGGAGCGAGACGGCAGGGGAAGGCTCAGTTAGGGAACCAGCAACGCGGAGGCGCTAGTGCCACGAACCAGTGCTTTTACGCTTAACGTGTGTGAGTGGGGTAGGTGAAGAGAGTGTGCCGTGTACATGAGTCGAACTGCAATAGTTATTTGTGATACAAGTGCGTAAAATAGGTGATTGTGTGCGAGTGTGAATTTTGCAGCATAAGCCGGAGGCTCGAAGCATGAGTCGATGGTTAGCGCACGAGCGAAGCGAGTGCGAAAACATAGACGAGTGCTTCGAACCGCAGGCGAATGATGCAATCACACGAGTTACTAATCACCTAGGCGCACGTGTATCACACGCTATTTTTTGCAACGCGCGTCCGAAAAAGTTATTAGGAGGTGGTAACGAAAAATACTAATTTTATATTGCATAGAGTGGAGTGGAGGAATAAAAAAAATTTTTTTTTAATGTTTGAAAAAAATTAAAAAAAAAAAATTTTTTCGAAAAAAATGTTCTAAAAAAAAATTTTGTGCAAAAAAATTTAGTGAAAAAAAACTGTTGAAAAAAAAATGTTTGAGAAAAAAAATTTTCGATAAAATAATTTTTAGGAAAAAAAATTTTTGAAAAAAAAAATTTTGAAAAAAAAATTGTTGAAAAAAATTTTTTGGAAAAAAATTATTGAAAAAAAATGTTGAAGTTTATGCTTTTTTGCCCCCCCCCCCGGGGGGGGGGGGCTACGGAACCCTAAAAACAAAACTTCAATCATTAAAACATTTGCTCAAGTTGAATGTAAAATTATTTCAAGAAGATACCAACACCAGTGTTTAAAGTTACCTTTGCCAGTGTCTAAAGTACCTCATCTCGAATGTGCGCATGCGCAGCTTTTTCACCAGTGTCTAAAGTAAGCCATCTTCAAACTGCGCATGGGCGAAAATTGTTTCACGCACAGTCGGCTCAAATAAGGTACTTTAGGCACCATCTACATGCATGCAAACGTCAACTTTAGAGGTGGGTGTTGCAAAAAAAATGTAGAACCCTTATACCTGGACTGGTCTTTCAGAACTATATTCTGGCTATTAACTTTCTTCCAATATTTTCGTGAATGGAAATATCCACCGATACGTTTTTCATTTCAAACTTTGTATTTTGATATTTCAAGTCAAAATTGGAAAAAAATAACTTTTTTCTTAAAACGACCCCATTAGAAATTAGAAACACGTGAACTTATTAATAAATACGCAAATAAAAATTTACAAATAATATCCTTCGCATACAATACTTATTTTCTTAGAATTATAATAAAATTTATGGGCATTTTTTACATTATTTGATTTTGTACTTATACATTCTCTACTCTCATACTTATCTTTCTGCGCTCGTGGAAAAAATCTGAATAATGTAGGTAAAACTTTTTTTTCAAACTTATAAATGAAAAAACATTTTATCATTATCGTAGGTACAGTTGAGGTCTCGGATCCAATAACTCACCCGACTCTCGTACTATTTTCAAAGTACATATTTCAGTCAATTTTTGATGAATTTATCTAAAATATTCCAGGTATTTTCTTTGAACTATATAGAAAAACTTTCTTGCTGGACGTCGTTTTTAGTCTGAAGTGGCCTCGATACTTTTTGTCTCCGAAATTAGGTAAATGTGGTTACCGACCGGCCTTTATTTTCAATTGGATATTATTAAACAAAAGGTCATTTTTAACTTTTTATTATTTTGCAGGCATTCGCTGAGTATACTTTGTATTTGTACTCAACTTCAAACAGTTTCAATAAAATTTGTACGAGTTGTGATGATTTATGTTTTAATCACTTATTGAAGCCTATATCTAAAAAATTAATGTTGTGAATTTGAAAATTCCCATTCCTTGAAACCCGAGGTGACGCTTTTAGCGTTTTCGAGCGTTTGGCGAGTTTGAATTCGAGAGCTCAGGTGCAGAAATTGTTTCATTCAAACACTTTACAAAAATTAAAATTGCGATTCTCACACAACATTCAAAAACATTAAAAGTATAACAATAACCAAATCTTATAATATTAAATAACGAACTAATAAACAAGAAACACATTTCTTCTCTTACTTCTCCAGTAAAATATGATATACAATATATACTTGAGGGTTTCAAATTTTTAAATTATTTGTATAATTTGGACGTATTTATTCGACAAAATTGATATTTATTAACCTACACGTGGAAAGAATAATATTCTTCAACAGTGCGGGCTCTTGCAATGCTAACATTGTTAATGTAAGGGGAAAAATTAGACATATAATGCCCCATTACGGAAATTTTCCGATTAGTAATTATTGTGAAGTAATTAATTTCTTCACGTAATTCATACACGGCTCCTGAGTAGAAGAATAGATATTTTTACCAAAACAACAAAAAGCATATTTCCTATACGTTTAACCATACGGTAACAAAAGTTTCAATTGTTATGTAAAAAATGGTTGCTTTGTCCAAATCTTTTATTTAAAAAAAGTTCAGAACTGAAAAAGAAGAGAATATTCTTATTTCTTAAGACTACAAGATATAACGATCTGCTTTATAAATATTTGATTCTTTCCATATAATTTACACGTGAAAAGTATTGAAAATAACGCACATTCCATCTTCATACCTGCAGAGTTCTGAAATTCTTACAGAGATTTATATGAAAGGAAATTTTATTAACAACCCTCCCGTTTATTTTGTAATCCAAAATTTACTATTGCAGAGTGGCAAGAAAGGTTTGAAGCACACTACATATAGAAAGGCCAAATGCAGTGTATCAACATTACCACTAAAAACAATGACTTTCCGTCTAAAAAACTCTCGTCATATTAGTCCAGGCATCTAATAATTATATTCAACGCATTTGTTTTCTATAGCGTTTCACTGAGAATTTCAATGGTATGGGAATTTCAAATTTTCCAAACATGACGACGACGCTTCCCGAAAATATTTTTGAACAATTTTCCAAAAACCGTGTTTTCGTAGACTGCTTTCGTAAACTTTAGAACATTCTGGGAAAGTTGAAAAAGAAGAAGAAACTTCTTTCAATAATAGGCGCAGAGTTGTATGTCTGCAAAGAACCCCGATTTTTTCCAAAAAGAAGGCTAAAAACCCCAATTCTGAAGTTAATATTCATAGTTTAGAAGCTGGAAATTTTACGAAAAAATATTCTCCATTTTAATTAAAGTGTACGCAATTTTGAGTAATTCTAAAAAAAAAATAATGACCGAACCTCAATGTGTCATAAGCAATGGCCTTCCAAAATTGACCACTATTGACGACATTGACGTATTCTTCAGAGCAAATTACTCGTGTTCAGTTTTTTCGAAATACTTTTTTTTGTGGGCGAATCTATGTTAATGATGACAGAGAAAAAAATGTCATGTAGGATGTGTAAATGTAAAAAAAAACTTCCAGCCTTCATAGATCAAGAGTTAGGAGTCTTCAAAAGAACATATTTTTTGCTATTTTTAACCAGAAAAAGATTTTTTTGAATAGCTCGTTTGATGAATATCCTACGGAAAACGAAGTAACAAACCGTTCCAGGTGAAAATAAATTTTTTCGTACAAGATGCCTGAACTATATTCAAATTTTACTTAGAATTTTACTTAGAAAATTTAAAAAATATGATTACCATCAACTGACAAGAATGATTCAATAAAAAACATAACATCTACATTTTTCCATGAAAATAAGGGATCTATTCGCCATAAATATGCAAAGACATGTTTTTGCAGCAAACGAAATGTACCAAAAATGAATAATAATCAATTCTAAATTAAAATATTTATAAGGGGTATAAAAAAAATAATTCTGAATCTCAATTTGCATTCTCGATTTTTCTGTTCCCTTTGGGTTATAAATGAACCACGTTGAAAGAGACATGAATCAGATAATACTCAGAGGCCGCTTACAGTAAATTTGTCTGCTTTTATACAAAAATTCATCTTTTTAAAAACATCTGATCATATTGGCAAATTATGTAGAATGTAAAAGATGTAGCTTATTAAAAAGAGTATTTTTGGATCATCAGTCTCTTATAAATTATGCATACTTAAAGACCTCTCCATAAGCGGGATAGATAACTCACACTACTTTCTAACAATTTCCTGCGCATATTTCCCCCAGATATTGTATATAATTTTGCGTTATGATTTGCCTTTTTCGAGAAAAATCAATTTTTCTGTAAAAACAGACCACTTTATTTCTCCTTCAACGTGGTTCATTTTTGACCCACAAGGAACAAAAAAAATCGAAAATACACATTGAGATTCGGACTGGCTTTTGTCTAAGCACTCCTATAATTCATATGCTGTTAATTTATAAATAAACAAACGCCTTTTGCTAGGTTCATGAAAGTATTATGCTGTTAGTGATATATTATCACAAAATGTTCAGAATAAATACTCATAGTTATTGTTGGGAAATGTTCAAAATATTATCAAAAACATTCTCTGTAAAAACCAGAGATCTTTTTTCTGTATCGTATTTTTCTAGTCGTTTTTTGAAATATGATACCTTCATGGTGTTATTATTTTCAATGTAGAAAAACGACTCTGGAATCCCACGAAAGGTTTCATTTTAGTATGACTGGAGACAGGTTTTTTAGTTGTATTTCAATGCCTGGAATTATCTCTGAAGTAATAGTATTTTTACAGTGTTAACAAGAATATTGATTTTCAGTGAATTACATACCTACTTAACAAATCTTGTAACTCAATTGAATTTGCGAAATCGAAGATGGTGAAGTAATTACAAAGTTAAATTGAATTGAAAATAGCACTGTAAAAGTATAAAGAATTTATTTTTGTGAAAGTATATTTAAAAAATTTCAATTTGAAACCTAGTCACCAAGAAACTTTATCAACTCTTCTGTAGTGGAGAAAGACTTGCAATTCCGATAATTTTTCAGAACCAAGAAGTTTCAATTTGCTTATTTTCAATTAATATATGTCCTCCGTACAAAATGGTATATCTACATTTTTCAATACTGTATTTTTCCAATTGAAAAAATCAAATGATCTAGAAAAGAGGCGTTTACTGACTCAGAATTAAATAAGTATAAAATGCCAGCATAGGAAAATTTTCAATGATCATTTACGTTTATTTTGTCTTCCTGAGATAATTAATCCACTATGATATACATTTGAAAATTAATTTGTAATGAAATGCATATTTGGCAAATATTCAAAATCGACGAGATTATTAGCAGCAGTTCTTGGTTACGGTGAAAAACTGGCAAGTAACAATTTCTTTCACTTGTCACGCTAAGCCCATGCTAAGCCTATCTTCCCTCTACGTTCGTAGAGGCGTAGAGGGGTAGAGGGAACGGTTGCGTGGCTGGTTCGCGATACTAGCGCCCTCGCATCGCTGGTTCCCTAACTAAGCCTACCCCCGACGTCTCATTCCCCGCGCCCATCTTCTAAGCTTGGTGGGCATTGTCGCCTCTATACCTATCTTCCCTCTACGGTGAAAGGGCCCAGAGCTGCCCAGAGCCTCTGAAGTAGCCCAATTTGCGATTAATCGCGCGATCTGGTAACACTGCTCTCACACTAAAGCGGGGCGCACACACATTTGCACAGTGAATAAGCACAAGGCGCAACGCACAAGAGAAGAAGTTTCAACGCACACGGATCCGCATAGCTACTCCCTATGCACCAGGCTTGCGGGCTAGCGCTTGTAACTTCAAAATGTGAAGCGTTGACGTGAGAATTGTAAAAAGTGTGTTTTTCGTGGACAGTTAATCTAATATTTATAAAAGTAAGTGAATTTATTTGAAATAACTTCTTCGTCTGTCTTTGATTATGAAACAGTATTGTTTCAAGTTTATCAAAGGCCACTGTTTTATGTTTATTTAACGATATTGGGTTCAAGTTTTAACCTGAAAATTTGACACATTGAAGTAGAGAAATTTTTTAAATTATTATACTATTACGCTTATTGTAAAATAATATGAGTTATCAAAGAACATTATATAACGTTCATGTAACGGTGTTTCTTTTAACTTTTAACTTAAAAATTTTTACTCAATTTGTGCATTTTAATTAAGAAATTAATTCAAAATTTCAATGTTTTCGACTTCTCTTTTCGTAGACAAAAAATTGTTTTTGTTATATCTTATATTTTTATCATATTTGCAGCGATGGACACGATGGATGATGAAGACGAGTTACTCTTTCTTTGTGCTTATCAGATATGTATCACAGCATTGGCATTAAAAAGGCGTCGGAGGACCAAAAGGTTATTTGTAGAGAGTCCAGCACAAAACTTCAATTTATTATATAACTTCCACTTTTAAAACTAAAAACACTTTATAAATAAACGATGCAACTCGTGACACTTGCAAAACAAATGACGCGACGCGCAAGAAATTTGATGTTGGAAAATTGAAAATCGTCTGCTACCAGTGGCTGCAGATTGCACAAGACGGCTGCAGATTGCATGAAAGTTCAACGTTCCGAACTTTTCGACGCCTTCTGCGCCATGCTGTGCGGAAATCACAGCCATTGAAATGGAGCCCTGTGATTGGTCGAGAACCTTGTGCGCCATGCGTTGTGCGCTGTGCAAATGTGTGTGCGCCCCGCTTAAACCCTACGCAACCGTTTAATTCCACCATTTTGTTATTATGACCTCGCAGTTTGAGTTTCACGCGTACTCACTCTATGACAAAGTATTCTAGGAAAATGAGTATGTAAATGGAGAAAAATCTCTGGGGTTTAGCGCAAGAGAGTTCAAGGCATTAACGCATGGACTATTCCAAGAGATGCATTTCCAAGAGCCTCCACGGACTTTCTCGGTGAGTCTTCTTGCGATTTGCCTTTAGGCCACGCCATCTGCCTGTTGACAAGTTCGCACCACTGAATGTTCGCAAGGAGACTCACCGAGAAAGTCCGTGGAGGCTCTTGGAAATTTCGCTCGCACTTTCAGAATTAATGCGTGACAAATGTTCACGCGCTAATGCCTACATTTTTCTCTCCGTGTAGGAAGATATATGATGAAAATATTGCAATAATGAATTCCAGAAAAACTTGGAATGAGTGCTAAATGACGTACATTAGAACTCTGATAAGAAAATAAATGATATTCAGGACAGAATGGAAGTTTGTCAATAATACTAAATAAGGGTGATCACAAGTGCATACAAATTTTCATATTTATGTCAATAACATTGTAATATTGTAACATTGTAAATACCTCCGTTTAAAAGTGTAAAAATAATTCTTATGTCGGCAATGCTCGCAGAAAAATATATGCAAAAGTGAGTCTTCTTTAGATATACTTCTTTATATACTGTGAACCTTTATGTTTCAATTTCGTGAAGAGTTAAATATGGCAAAACACTTCTTTACGAATACAAAATGCAAATTGAAAAGTAGTGCTTTCGTCCCGCCTTGCTCCGGTCGCCACTAATATTATTACAAATGACAAATAATGGAAAGAAAGCATACATCGACATAAACAGTATATGTTTCATTGACAGTTGTGAAACTAAAATCTTGTAAAATTTGGATTTCATTATTTTCTTTTTACACATATCACACTTACTCGTACTAACGGACAATTTAAAATCGTTGACACAATGCTGAAGAAAATTAAAAATAATTATTAATCCAACTTTTTGTTGATGGGACAAATCGCGAGATAATACAATTTATAAAATTGGAATAACTCTATGACCTTTATATGGAAAAATTCGTGAATGTGTTAACAGGTCAGAAAAGAAAAAGCCTTCGTTTTAGGAAAGAACTGTTTTAATAGCACGGAACGTTTCAGGAACGTTTCGGGAACGTTCCTGGAACGTTCCGCGGGCACCTTCGGAACGTTGCACTGGAACGTTCCCGGAATGTTCCCGGAACGTGTAAAATGTCCGCCCCTTGGGAACGTTCCAGGAACGTTCCACTGGGACCTGAGGGGTATCTTCCATTATTGTTACTTTTAATAACAATGACCCCGTAACCCGTAAGAGATAGGTAAGAGTGGATGTCATTTTCGAGTTTTGTGTACCGCATATACTACACTATAATATGATATCCGTTTCAGAAATTGACATCGATTTTGACCTATCACTGACGGTTTACGCGTTATTTATTGATGATAATAATAATAATAACATTAATTTATGTTTGAAGCGTTTCCAAGCGGCCGACATTTTACACGTCCCTGGAACGTTCCAAAAATTCCCGCGGAAAGTTCCGGGAACGTTCCAGGAGCGTCCCGTGCTATTAGGGTAATAGTTTATAAGCACCGATTTTTTTGTTTTGATGCAGTGATGTTTTTGCCTGCGATTATTATACCAAAATTTGTGTTATTTTAGGAATGAACAATATGTGTGCGGGATACATTTTATATTAAAAAGATAATTTAGAACATGAAGTGAAAAATACTGTCTCATATTGTAAAATTTCGACATTCCTTTTGCTTTTACACATAAATATATATATATATATATATATATGTGTGCAATATTATAGGGTTTCTCTAACAACATGTATCAATGCTTTAAAAAGTCTGCTAAGAATAAGAGAGATTTCTAATGTGATAAAATGTGATTTCATATTACATATAAACGGTGGAACGGTTACTAAATACAGAGGGCAAAA
>CAKNXH010056355.1:21070-37637 GCA_932178445.1 Andricus quercusramuli
GCTCCATATTATTTAAACTTATGGTTTTTTTTATAATTTCTAAATTCTAACTAAAACAAATCTAAAGTCTACATTTAAAAATTTTTTTGCAATTATATGTTGAATTAATTTTCTAAAATAAAATAATTGTTACATATGGTTATTATTGAACTAAATCGATTAAAGATTAAATTTAATAAGCCTATTTATGTAGGATTCACTATCCTCGATATATCAAAAATAATGATCTATGATTTCCACTACAATTACATGAAGCAGACTTTTAATAATAATGCAAAATTGCTTTATACTGACACAGATAGTTTAATTTATCATCTAACAGTTCTAAATTTTTATGACTATATAAAAAGAGATATACATAGATTTGATACATCTGACTATCCTCCAAACAATGTTTATGGAATTCCTCTTGCAAATAAAAAAGTGCTTGGTCTCATGAAAGATGAGTGTACTGGGAAAATTCTAACTGAATTCGTTGGTTTGAGATCAAAATTATATTCATATAAAATTCTGAATGAAGAAGAAGAGAGAAAAAAAGCTAAAGGTGTCAAACAATCATCTTTAAAAAGGATTATGTTTGAAGATTATAAAAATTGTCTATTTTCCTGTGAAAATCTTACAAAATCTCAGTGCCTAATTCAAAGCCGAAAACATCAAGTTCACTCAATTGAGCAGAAAAAAATTGCTCTGAGTTGGCAAGACGATAAAAGGATAATTCTTCCTGGTAGTAAAGACACTCTACCATGGGGTTACAAAAGATTTTAAAAAAGTCCTTCAATTAGTTGAATCAAAAATGGGAAAAGTGGATTTGTACAAGAGGTAAGAAACATTTTAATTTTACTAGAGCAAACTCTTCCATTCATTACTCCCACCACCGTCTTCATAGATCTCTCACTCCCTCTTCCATTTTCTCTCCTCATCTCACAGTTTCCAAAACAAAGCTCGAGACATAAAAGTTGGCTATCCATGTAGAGCTATATTCAATCTTCAACCATCGACAAAGCTCAAACCCAGGCTTACAAACAGGGTGGAACCCAGGCTTACAAACACGGTGGAACCCAGGCTTACAAACACGGTGGAACATCTACTAATTATTACTACTCCAGTGCAGTGAATTTTTAAAAAGTAAGTTATTATTTTTTTAAAGTGCATTTTTAAACAAATTTGAAAAAAAGTGAACTCAATTTTGATTCGATTTATATAATATTATAATTATAACATGAAAATTTATATAATATTATAATTATAATATTCTAATATTGTAATAATAATAATTTAAAACATTTTAATTATGATTGAATTCACTTTTTTCAAATATAAACATTTTTTAAGTTCTATTTTCCAGTAAAAAGTAAAAAGTAAAGTTAATTAATATTTTTATTCATTAAAGAAATTTTTTTTTATATTTAAGTAAACTTTTATTTAATTTTGCTTTTTTAAATAATATTAAAAAAAACTGATTTTGTGTTTTTTGTTTAAAAGTGAACTTAACTTGTTAGTTTCATTTGATTTTAATTGATTTTATATTCCAAAAATATAATATGTCTGTATTTTTTAATAAAATCTATAATTCCAAAATTGACTTTAGCTTAAAAAAAATGATATAATAAAGAAACTAATCATTGATTTTTACCTTTCTTCAGAAAAAAAAATGGAATACATATACATAATGGAGGGTGTTCGAGTTCCCATTGAGTGGGTTATGCGTGGCCCTTTGGCCACAATGAAGGAGGGTGTCAGGATGGCGTTGCTGACCTATGTGGCGTAGTTGGCCCTTAGGACTCTCCCCGAGAACATAGAACTGCAGATCGAAATCACCGGGGTGAACACAACACTGAGGGTTATTAGCCCAGGGAATTATTTTTTCCAAAAGAGGACCAACAACAATAATAATAATATGTAATAATATAATAATATGTTGGTTATTTATTTATTTTAATAAAAAATCTATTTTAGATATAATTAGGAATTTTAATTAAAATCACGAAGTTATCCACTTTTTATTTGAACTTTAAAAATGTTGTTATTCAGGTCATCAGAATCCACATAAAAGCATTCTTTCAATGAAAAATTTTAATAAAAAATATTAATTGCAGTTTCTTGAAAAGTACCATTTTCACTGTTTTCTACTATTTTCAAAGCCTAATATCGACCCTGGTAATATATATATATATATCTTATACTGAAATTTAAAGAATATTTTCCTCGAAGGTTGAAGATCACATTTTTTGAAAAAGTAGATTAAGAAAAAAATATAAATAAGCCTGCTACTATGAAAAAAACAAAATCTGGGTGAATTTTCAGAATTTGACAGGTCTACAACTTGAGCTGTTTAATTTTCGGGGCGAAGCGTTCATTAGCTCGACCGTAAAAGTCGATCACAGTGGGTCTCGACACCATAAACTCATAAAGCAGACCCTTTTTCGACAAGCGTTCTTTACTCATATTTCTCTTTTTTCAGAAAAGTGAATAATAATAATTTAGGGGACGCTAACTAATCCTGTTATAAAGTCACATCGATGAAAAGAGCTGAGGTTGAGCTTTTTTACGATTGAATCTTCACTCACCAAAATTGTCAGCTTTTGCAATGACAACTTTCGAAGACGATGAGCCACCTCTAAATATTGTTTAAAACTTGGAATGCCCATGGCAAGATTTGACCATGACTACAGCGGCATAAGAACGCTACTAAATGTTCAGCTAATCTCAGAACGGTTCCTGTTCGCCGATTTGTGCTTTCTCTATAATGTCATCAACAACTATGTAGATTGTCCAAGAATTTTGTCAGAAATAAAATTTAATGTACCATCGGAAGCGACAAGAAAAAGAAGAACGAGACGCAATCATTATTGTGCACTATTCAAATTGGGATATCATCGTACGAACTACGGGGCAAACACGGCGTTGATCAGAATTTGTAGAGAAGCGAACAGATTCAGTAATGAACTTGACTTTTTTGAGGTCTCATCGTTTCGATTTCGACTAGCTTTACGAGAAGTGATAAATACCAGCGATAATAGCGCGGCCTAGGACGAGCGTGATTAGCTTTAAGACATTTCAGTCAATTACAATTAATTTATTATTTACCTAAAGGGCATAGCCCGTTCACTTTGCAAATAAAAAAAAATAATAAAAAAAAATAAAAAAATAAATTAAGCGATAAAAATCTAGCTTCTACAATCGCAAAAACTACCGTTATTTGCCTTTCTTCCTTTTAATTATATTCGTAGGTATAGATATAAAATAATACGATTTTCTTCATTTAAACATTTTTATTATTATTATTAAAAAATAATTGTACATTTTTGGACAATAACTTAAAACTAAAATGTATCAGGTATCACCAGAATTCCAGGATTTTCTAGGTCACTATGAATCGTAAGTATAGATAATTCTTTAATCATACATTCATTAACAGCTAATTTGAATCTTTGAATATCAGATATAAATTTCATTCTGAATTATACTGAATTTATAAAAGAGAAGCAAATTTATTTATACCAACTTTTTAACCCCACCCCTTATTGGTTTATACTCAACGATACGATCATGTAGAATCAGACAATATGCTGATGTTTGGGCCGGAAAATTATCACTTGTTTCAAATTCTAAAAGAACGTCAACTGGTCCATAATTTAAGGATTCATTTTACTTTGAACAGTCGATAACGATTAAAGGTGCATAGTCTATAAATTTTTTTTCCCCCAACAAAGGTTGTGATTCTTTACCAAAATAAGTAGCTTGAAAGTTTGCATACATATCATAAAGTAAAGCATACTGATGTCTGCTAATATTGAGATTCAAATTACCATAAGGATAACCCTGATTATTTAAAAATATTTTCACATTCGTTATATTACAATGATCAAAGTAGCTAGAATTTCTATTGGTATTGTTTTTTCTGTTTGTTTGAAAACCTAGTATACCTAGTATAACAAATCTCGGCTTTTCCAACTGATTTGATGTTTTTCCAGTCCAAACATGTTCAATCGTAGTTGGGAGTAAGGGATATTCATACAATTCCCAAGATCGAAATCTTATTGGAATGGATGGATCTTTTTCAATATATTTTAACAACTTTAATTTTCGTAAATCTGACAATCTCACACTTGGTAATAACCATTCTATTTTATTAATTTCAAGTTTATACTGTTCATTGGGAGCTATTTGTAAAATAGCATTTGCATCGCTTCTAGATCTTGTTAAAATAAGTTCGTGTTTAGCATTGATAATAATTTTATGATAATCTTCTGCAAAATCAAATATCATATTGAGGGGTACAGATATATCGAAATAACCAGCAGCATTTGTTAAAGATTTTTCATCGGTGTTATCCTCAAGCCAACCAGTATTTTCTAAGTAACTTACTTGCCCCGGATTCAAAGATACATAATTTTTCATCAAACTAGTTAGACCAACATTTTTATTTCTATCAATTTCTATTGCATTAATTTCATATCTTGCTTCTTCAAAAAGAAAACAAATAGCATTACAACCTAAAAAAGATTTAGTTAATGGAGTTCCATCATTTTTCTCCGATTTCCGACTTATGTGAAGTGAACTTTTATTGGGTAGTAGACAGTGATCTTGATTCTGTACTGCGATTCGAATTTCATCACTGTTGTTAAAAGTGGATGAGGCGTATGGTTGATGTGCATGCACTTCATAATGTGCGATAGATTCATTGTAAATTACAGGAGCCGCTACATTTAGTATGTCCTCTTCCATGGCAAACGATAAAACGATTGTAGATGAAATTGAAGAAACATACACACACGAATTTGAATCTTTTTATCCTTCTCTTCATCCTGCTTTCCTTCCTCGAGAATTGATCTTGAGCCCTAGGCTTTTTAGAAACTGTACGTTTTGAGGTGTCAATACCTTGACTAAAGGTTTTTGACTGACTTGTCTGAGACATGACACCTTATTATTATAAACGTAACCAACCTTTTTATTAAAAACTACCCCCATTTTTATCGTAATGATTTAATATGAAGTCTAGCTGTTATAAACTCTCCACGAAAATCAACTAAATTTCCGTCTTGATCAACAATTCGTAATTGAATTTGATCTATTGTTTTGACTGCGACTGATAAGTAAATGACGTGTGATGGGACTTCTACTATCTTATATTCTGGAGGTACTTTAGGGAAAAATTCATGAATTGTGTGCACCTTCTGATTATTAACCGGTGAATCAGATTCATGGACTTTATTAGCTTCAAGCACACGATGTGTGAACCCCAACAGACGATCTATAGAATCTTAAGGTTTGAAGTTTATGTTATAATTACACAAAATCTCACTCTGTAAAGTATTATTGTTAGGTTCAATATGAATTTCAATGCTATACTGAGCTAAAACGTTTTGTAAATATCTTTGAATATCATTTATTTCATAGCTACCAGTGGGAATAACAATTTCTTTATCATCAACATAACATTTATTGCAACCAACATCCACATTTGGAATTGAATTAAATGTTAAAAATTCCACAAGTCCTAGAGCATAATTTTTATTAGATGAAAGGTCAATCGGTGGAAAATATTGCACTTCTAGTATAGAAGAGTTTCACGATAGTGTTAATGTGAAAGAATAGTCCATGATGCGGGTAATTATTTAACTGACTTGAAAAAATGTTACTATGCTCTTTTATATAAGCAGAACGAATTTTTAAATTTCATCTGATTACATAAAAACTTTAGACATGAATGCCCACATATGAATGTATCATAATTCTGGTACCTTTCATGATTGTATTTTATGCTACCAACATCGAGATAATTAGCGAGATCTAAAGGTGGGCCAAGATTTCCAAAACTACCAAAATAAATTACTTCATTCCCAACCTTTCTATATGCAACCCAATGTGTCCCGGATTCATTTTTATCAACAAGATTAACAATACCTGATTCTCGTTTATGAGGTCCATTTAAAGGTAATTGATTTCGCATAAAAACCCCACGAAAATATGGAATTTTCAGAGATTTTGCATACCTAAGTAAATCTATATCAGTTAAAGCTCGATGTGGTAGTGTTACTTTCAGTTTTTTGATTTTTTTAGGGTTTGCGATTTAAAGTGCAGACCTAAGCCTTGTCTATATAAGGCTTCAAATATAAACCCTTTCCCATTGTGATAGATTCCATAGTTTGATTATGTCGTTTGGTTTCTTCAAGTTGTTTTTTAGCTGCACTCATGTCATTTATTGCTTTAGCTACACCTGCGGCCCCACCAGCTAAGGCCCCGGTTGCACTAAGGCCTGCAAAGAGTGGTATAAGAAACGGTAAAATACCACCAGTTTTAGTTGGTGTGGGTAGAATTCGAGGTTTCTTTATGTTACGCTTCCCCCCAGCTTTTCTTAGGGCTGCCCGTGCACCTTGAAGAGCTGATTTAATTAATGATTGTGCATCCATACCAACAATCATTGATTCTTTAGCAGCTGGTACAATTTTTCGTAATGCTAATTTCTTATTGTAAGACATTTCCCTTTTTTTCTCTTATTTTTCAACCCTATATCCATTTTTTTCGTCTTATTTTTCAACCCCATACCCATTTTTGACTTAAGCTTCATTGTGTTTGCTACTGCCCACGCTGCAGCTTTTTCACTTAATCCTGCGTGTTTAGCTAAAACGCGATTCCAAGCCTTTTCAGCTAAGTTTTTGTCAGCTATGTTTCTCACCTCAATAGTTTCCCTATTTTGAGAATGAGCAATATCGTGTTCTCTGCACGCTTGATCTAGAGGATTGATACCCATATCTCCTCGAGCAAGACGTTTTGTTAATTTTGTACCAGGTCCACAATATTG
Organism: Andricus quercusramuli; assembly: GCA_932178445.1. Classification (NCBI taxonomy): domain Eukaryota; kingdom Metazoa; phylum Arthropoda; class Insecta; order Hymenoptera; family Cynipidae; genus Andricus; species Andricus quercusramuli. The sequence continues at coordinate 27,876 of CAKNXH010056355.1, forward strand.
ATAACCTGGTATATGTAATTCTACTGACTTTATTTTTTGTCTTTACACGCATGATTATAACCAAGTGAGAAGACTTTTCAAACTGATTAGTAATTTTATAAAACATATTATTTATAGTTTTTTTCATTCAGTTGAATTTGAGATGGAGTTTAAAGCACAACCAACGAAACTACCTATGGTGAATTTTGATGATATCACACAACCTCTAAAAAGTAAGGAAAAGAATCGACATGAGGATTTACTACCAAATAGTGTGCGAGCTATATTTGGTGGACCATCCAATTGTGGGAAAACGAATGCTTTACTTACTCTACTCACGCATCCGAACGGGTTAAGATTTGAAAATTTGTACGTATACTCAAAGTCTTTAAATCAACCAAAATATACATTGATGGGGTTGAATACTTTCCATACAACGAGCATAGTGAAGTAGTGACACCGAGTGAGGCACGACCTAACTCAACATTTATATTTGATGCTGTGGCATGTGAGAAGCAAGATAACATTAAAGCCTTCTTTGCCATGGGTCGCCACAAGAACGTTGACTGTTTCTACTTATGTCAGACTTATGCTCGAATTCCAAAGCATTTAATACGTGATAATGTTTTTTTTGTTGGTATTATTTAAACAAGATGAAATGAATCTCAAACATATATATGATGATCATGTGAATACTGATATGTCTTATGTTAAATTTAAGGAATTATGTTTAACTTGTTGAAATAAAAATAAGTATGGTTTTGTAGTAATTGATAAAGATAATGATATTAGTCAAGGTAGATACAGAAAAGGATTTGACTGCTTTATAAATTTTAACAACTAATTAAAAAGGGGGCAGTACCTATTAGAAGTTTAATGTATCAACATGTCTTCTCAAAAAGATATTTCACATCAAATTGCTAAGGCTAGTGCAGTCATTAGAAAAAAACATAGAATGATGAAATTAGGTAAAGAATCATTTGAACAAACTTTAAGTGATACTTTTAAGCCAGTTGTTGCATCACTTGAGAAAATAGTTGATGATTTTAAAAATGTTAACAAACTTAATTCAGTTAAGGATAAAGTGAACAATAAAGACTTTACACAGGATTATTTACCACAAGAAGAAAAAAAGAGTAACGGAAAAATAAGTGGAGAGGAAGGGAGGAGGAGGAGGAAAATGAGCAAAGTGATTACCATGAATCTTAATTTAAATCAGCTTTAGGATCAAAATCATTTGAAAATACACAAGATTTAGATCAATCAACTGCTCCTACTTCATGGAATGATATAGCAAGTAAGTATCTTCGTATGTTAGGGGAGAGAAATAAGGATTTAGATAATACATACGGTGTCCGAAAATTATCTAAAAATAGGTTAATGATTGGTAAAACACCGATAAGTTTTAGTCAAAACTATTTTCATGTGGGGGATGAGAAGTACCCAAATAGTGAAGGTTTGCTTGAACTTTTATTCAAAAAGAAGCCAAATAATATAATTATAGATGATCGTGACATCGAAAATTATAAACAGATTATAATTTCAACGAATGCACATCGAAAACATTACGGGGCTGATCAAGCTCTTCGTGAGAGTAAATCCTCGAAATTTAAAAATTTTATAGAAAAAATTTTACTTGAATCTCCTTCTAAAGTTAAAAAAGAAAAAAGAAAAAGTTCTACATTGGGGAAAGGATTAATACCAAAATATATGATTGATAATAATGGTAGTAAATTAGATCACGTTTATTGGGATAATCCAAATGAATTAGTGGATCGATTACGTTTACTAGTAACGTCTCAAGCAGCTGGAAATCCCAGTCATGCAAATGAAATTATATCTATTATTGAGGAATTACGGGAAGCTGAAATTATTGATTAATTAGTGTTTCATCAAAATAACTATCATTTCTACGATGAGTATCGATGTATTTGGACGTCAGTTTAAAGGAGCTGAAATTAGAAATCATGGACCACCCGGTGTAGGATTCAAAATTACACCGGATGGACACTTTAATATTGAGAAGAAAAAGTTGTGTAACGTGGGTGAAGCTGAAAATCAAAATTATGCAATCAATTTAATTCTGATGCATCGTGTATTGAAACAAGAATGTAGTGAAATCTATGGCATTATAGCTTCTTTACGAACTGAAGTGGTAAACAATAACATGATGATTCAAGCTCAAGAATCATCTATATGTGGATTTAGGAAACAATTTAAAAATGATTTAAAAGCAACTGAAGACCTAGTGTATCGAAATGTTGAAATCATTTCTCAACTGGATTCCAAACTGAATGCACTTAAACATGGATGAGAAGAAAGTACAAGTGGTGAAGGAATTGCATAGGCCTGCTAGAAAAAATTATCAACGTCGAAATGTTGATATCCGTGGTATTGATGAAATCTGGCAGGCAGACCTAGTTTAAATGCTAGCATATGAATGTGAAAATAAAGGATACAAATATATGTTAACGGTTATTGATATATTTTCAAAATTCGCTTAGGCAATTCCAATAAAAACTAAAAAAAAAAGTGAAGATGTGACAGATGTAGATAAGGGTCGAGAATTTTACAATTCAAGCTTTGAAAATCTTATGAAACAGTACAATGTTAACATGTATTCAACTTTCAGTCATTTAAAAGCGTCAATTTGTGAACGATTCAACCGAACTCTGAAAAATAAAATGTGGCTTCAGTTCAGTTTGCATGGTAACCACGTATGGTTATAGTACATTGTGTAACGAGTGGGGTATAGTTGCATATTACGCACGCGGACGCCCAAGTGGCGGAATATGCAACTATACCACACGAGTTGCACACACTATTTTTCATCACGAATGTGAGGAATATGCATTCTTTGTATTTTATCCGCAAGAGCGAAGCGAGTGCGGAATATCGCCGAGGGGTTGGGCGGTGGTCGGGAAGTTCGGGGGGCGGAGCCCCCCGAGAGGATAAACACCCCAATCGAAAAAATAATTTCAGGTGCCGATGAAGAATTGGCCGTGTTTTCTCGAAACAAACGCACCTAACCTGAAACCTGGTGTGGGCATAAACCCTCCAAGGACTAGTGTGACGTATACGTCACATGAGAAATTAAATTAAATAAAAACATAATTTGTTTAGTTTAATGATAATATTAATATTATGAATTTGAAAAAAAATAGTTCTCGTCCTTGGAGGGGAATATTCATATTATACTTACTTCATACTTACTTCTTGCATCCATGACACAAAACAAACTGTTGTTGACATTTTGAAGATGATAACGTTGAAGTTAGTAGAAGGTTAGTTGCGTTTGTTTCGTGAAAATACGGCGAAGCGTGTGATTTTTCTTACTAAAACACGGTGGAACGTGCGTTATTTCTTCTAAAACACGGAGCAGCGTGCGATTATTGTATAACGCACGCTGTTCGCACGGCATGCGCCAATTCTCCATCGGCACCTGAAATTATCTTTTTGATTGGGGTGTTTTTCCTCTCGGGGGGCTCCGCCCCCCGAACCCCCCTTTCCCCCCCACCCACGATATTCCGCACTCGCTTCGCTCGTGCGGATAAAATACGAAGAATGCATATTCCTCACATTCGTGATGAAAAATAGTGTGTGCAACTCGTGTGGTCTCCCACTTGGGAGCTCATGGCGCACTCGCTGCGCTCGTGCGCCAACGGCGCCCGCGTGCGCAATATGCAACTATACCCCACTCGTTACACAATGTACTATTGTCAGACTTAGTTTCTTCCTATAATAATACCAAACATCGAATAATTAAAATGAAAACAAATGATGTTACGAAAGGAAATGAGAAGAAATTGTTAGTAAATATATTGAAAAAGTTTGTAGCAAGTAGAAATTTTATGCAAAAAAAGTTTAAAGTTGGTGATAAAGTAAGAATTAGTAAATTTGAACATATTTTTGAGAAAGGATATACAGCAAATTGGACAACTGAAATGTTTTCAATTAGTCAAATAAAAAATACTCAACCAGTAACGTATTTAATTGAAGATTATCAAAATATGTCTGTATCTTGTTGTTTTTATGAGGAAGAATTAACTAAAGTCAAATATCCAGATATTTATTTGGTAGAAAAAGTACTTCGAAAGAAAGGAAATAAAATGTATGTAAAATGGTTAGGATTTGAGAATCACCATAATAGTTGGATTGATAAGTTTAGTATATAATTAATATGTAAGAAATTTGTGTACTCATTATTTTTCCTCGAAAAAATTTTGGTTCACCATTTCATCCGCTTTTGATTCCTTTTAATTCCTTAATATTAATAATAATCAGAGTGATAATTATAATTCTTATTACATTCTCATCTAGAGAAGGTATTGATTTTATGTGAAAAATGGCTTTCGTGGATTTCATTAAATGTCGACGTTTTGGGACCCCCTGAGTCAGAAAAAATTGTTTTTACGTCGGTGTCTGTCTGTCTGTCGTTGTCATCGTTGTCGTTGTCGTCGTTGTCGTCGTTGAATTCAAAAATTTCAAGCATAGGGAAAAAGTACCATTCATTATCTATGCAGATTGTGAGTCCCTATTAATAACAAGTGGAGACGTACAAAAACAGACAACAAACACTAAAGTATTCCAGAAACATGAAGTTTTTGATATCGGGTACTTGTTCAAGTGCAGTTACAATGATTCACTATCATTCTACAACTTATGTCCTGAAGGTGTGGAACCAGCAAAGTGGTTTGCTTTAGAGTTACAGTTAATTGCAAATAAATGTGAGAAAATACGAGCATCTTCAGTTCCGATGCAGAAACTAACACCAAGGCAACAAGAAACTTTCTTTGAAGCCACTACTTGTCACATCTGTGAGAAAGCTCTGCATCCACAGATGAAGAAGGTTTGCGATCACTGTCACCTGACAGGAAAATATCGAGGTCCTGCACATGAACACTGTAATCTAGCTTACCAAGATTCCTACATTATACCTGTTGTGTTCCACAACTTGAGTGGGTATGATGCTCACTTCATTATCCGCGATATTGCTACACAATTTGAAGGAAAAGTAAAGGTTCTGGCATTAAATAAGGAAAAATACATATCTTTTACCAAATATGTTAAGGGAACACAGATAAAATTCCGATTCATCGACTCATTTAGATTCATGACATCGTCCTTGGAAAAGTTAGCATCGTATCTCACTGAGTATAAAATTGTGAGTGCAATGTTTTCTGGAGTGGAGAGTGAGAAAGTTGAACTTATAACGAGGAAAGGTGTTATCCCCTATGAATACCTGAACTCGCGGGTGAGACTGAAAGAAAACCAGCTTCCACCAAGAGAAAAATTTTACAGTACCTTGAATGACTCATCAATACCTGACGAGGACTACGAACATGCACAGCAGGTATGGTGTGCATTCAGTGTCAAAACTCTCGGCGAATACGTAAAACTATACATGAAGACTGATGTGTTGCTGTTGGCTGATGTCTTTGAAAATTTCCGAGAACAGTGTCTCATGGCTTACGGTCTCGATCCAGCACATTACTACACGACTCCTGGCTTCACATGGGACGCTATGCTTAAGTATACAGGGGTAAGATTGGAACTCCTCACTGATGTTGATATGCTATTGATGATTGAGAAGGGTAAAAAGGGTGGAGTGAGTTAATGCTCCAACCGATACACCATTGCTAACAACAAGTATATGAAAGTTTTCAATGAAAGAGGTGAGATCATCTACATTGTATATTTCGATGCAAACAACCTTTATGGTTGGGCAATGGGACAACCGCTTCCTTACGGTGGTTTCGAGTGGGTTACAAATTTGGAAAATTTTGATTTCAATATTCCAAATGATTCACCCATTGGTTATATTCTAGAAGTTGATTTATACTATCCACCCGAGCTTCACGATGAGCATAATGATTTACCGTTCTGTCCAGAACACTCGAAACCACCGGGTTCCAACCAGGAGAAGCTTCTAACTACCCTCCTACTGAAATATAAGTACGTTCTCCATTACCGAGCTCTCAAACATGCTCTTGCAAACGGTCTTGTATTACTCAAAATTCACAGAGTACTTAAATTCAATCAGTCAACATGGCTCAAGAGCTACATAGATTTCAATACAGAAAAGAAAGCACAAGCTAAAAATGAATTCGAAAAGAACTTATACAAATTGATGAATAATGCAGTTTACGGAAAGACAATGGAGAACGTACGAAAGCATGTAAACGTGAAACTCGTGGCGAAATGGGAGGGTAGGTATGGAGCTGAAGCCCTCATAGCTAAACCGAACTTCCACAGCCGAGCCATTTTCAGTGAAAATCTCATGGCTATAGAGTTAAGAAAGACAGAAGTTTTGTTTAATAAGCCAATCTATGTGGGTCTGACAGTGCTGGATGTATTTAAAATTCTAATTTATGATTTTCACTACGATTACATGCGTAAAAAATATCGTAACAACTGTAAACTCTTGTACACTGACACAGACAGTTTAATATATGAAGTGAAGTTTCAGGACATTTATGCCGACATGAAAGAAGATATGGAAAAGAATATTCAACAGTTCGACACATCAGATTACCCTCGAGACAATATTTTTGGAATGCCGCAAAAAAACAAGAAAGTTTTGGGTTTGATGAAAGATGAATGTAATGGTAAAATAATTACAGAATTTGTTGGTTTACGCAGTAAGATGTATAGTGTCCGTGTCAATGGTGAGGACTTTGTTAAAAAAGCCAAAGGTGTAAAAGCAGCCGTTGTAAAGAAAATTATCACCTTCGATGATTACACCGAATGCTTGCGAAATTTATGTATCCAATCTAGAACGCAATATGTGATCAGGTCAAGACTACACAACGTCGAAACTATTGAACAACAAAAGATTGCACTGAGTCCTTATGACGATAAGCGATATTTACTCCCAAACAGTACAGACACCCTCGCATGGCGGCATTATAGAATCAGCGTAATGGATGTCGATGATGTTTTAAGCGATAGTGATGAAGAATCGCTAGATCTTCTGGTAAAAGATTAGGTTCAAGTTGTAAATAATTGTAAATAGTGGATATAAGGGTCGTATTGAATAAAAACATGATATATTTATATGAATGGCTTTTTTTATTTATCGAAAATCTTACATGTAGTTAGCACAAGCGTAGATTTAATATTATGAATCTCATAATTTAGTTTAACAATTAATCGCCATTGATTCATCATTGGTTCAACATTGATTCATCGTTGGTTCAGCATTGATTCATCGTTGGTTAAACATTGATTCATCATTGGTTCGACATTGCACAGAGTTGATTTAACATTGCGCAAAGTTGATTACATATCTGATTTATCTATCCAGCTGTTGTGTGAACTGTCAAAACCTAGCCACTTTACAAATCTTTTGTTACCACGTTTCTTGATTACTTTTTTTACAAGGTATACATCTGGATGTTTAACTTTGAGAAGTTCTTGCTCATAAAATCCACCAGCCACGCGTTGTTCTTGTAGTCTTTGAGCCTGTACGTCACTGGATTCGTAAGCATAACTCGATCCACAGTGAATATCTCTGTTGTCCAGTTGGAAGTGTATCCTTTCTCAAAAACATGCTTGTGCTTGCTGATTCGAACTTTGTCACCAACTTTGAACTTTGGTCTTCTCATCGGTATATTTCGCAGTTTTTTAAAGCGTTGCATCAGCTCCTTTTCATCCTCGACATTGACATCTTTTGGCTTCATACCGATTGATCGATGTTTGCTATTGTTGTACTTGGAGATGAGAGTAGGCAAAATGTCTATCCACTTATAGTTGCCTCTTAAGCTAAATTGTGGCCACATCTTATTCTTAAGCGTTCGATTAAATCTTTCACAGATTGATGCCTTTAGATTACTATGCGTTGAGTAGAGATTGATGTCATATCGTTGCATAAGTTTTTTAAAATGTGAATTATAAAATTCTTTGCCTTCATCGGTGTGTAAGTTTTTTGGCACACGATCCTGCACAAGTATAGATTGCATTGCTGAAGTGACATCTGGTCCACTCTTGCTTTTAACAGGAACCGCCCAAGCGTATTTGGAGAAAATATCTATAACGGTAAGTAAATACTTGTAGCCATTATTCTCACGTGCATAGGGTAGCATTTCAACCAAATCTGCCTGCCACGTCTCGTCTATACCACGCGTTTGCACGCGACGACGTGGATAATTCTTTCTAGCAGGTTTATGCAGTTCAGCGACTACTGCCAATTTCTCCTTGTCCATTCTTGAGTGCGTTTAATCGAGCGTCCAACTGGGAAATTAGTTCAGTGTTACGGACTGATAAATCTCTTTGGGTGTCAATCTGCAGATTTTTAAGTTTTTCGTTGATTGATTCTTCCAGTAAACGTATCATCAAACTATTATTGTCAATCTCTGTTCGCATAGATGATGTGACTTGATACACAGTACGTATCTCGTTTTGTACAATACGCTGTACAAGTCCCAAATTGACTGCGTCGTATTGTTTTTTGGCCTCACTAACGTTACAAACTCTCTTGCCATCGACATCGTAATGGCCGTCAGAAGTAATCTTGAATCCAACACCAGGCGGCCCACGGCTTCCTGCAGCGGTTCGATCCAGGTGACGTCCAAACACATCGACACTCATCGTAATACTGATGAAAGCGTTCTCAGTACCCTCCTAATATATGATTTCAGCTTCCCGCAGTTCCTCAATGATTGATATAATTTCATTGTTGTGACTCGGGTTGCCTGCTGCCTGTGACGCTAGGAGTAGACGAAGATGATCAACAAGTTCGTTAGGGTCGTCCCAGTAGACGTAGTCAGTCTTTACATTTTTTCTTGCTACCATATACTGTGCTAGGGAACCTCCACCTTTGGATGATCGTCTGCGTGATACGTTGAACAATTTTGAAATAAAGTTCTTGTACTTATTATTGCTGCTAGTGCGAATGGATACACTGGGACTGTATCGCTTCTTGTGTGCATTTGTAGCAATCAAAATTTCCTTATAATTGTTTCGATCTTCAGTGCTTATATGAGATTCTTCTGGATTTTGTTTGAATAAAAGTTCAAGCAGAGCAACGGTTTTCAGATACTGTTTACCACCAACATTGATATATTGTCCCTCAAAACTAATGGGTTTGTCACCAATCATAAGACTTCCATCATTTAGTTTACGCACACCATAAACCATATCCAAATACTGCTTCCTATTTTGTTACAGCATCCTGAGAAGTTTGTTTGTTAAATACTCGTAGTTATCCACAGGCTCAGTCACGGCATCTTCTTGAAGCATAGTTGTATCTTGTTCCCCTTCAGCATCAGCAGTCATAAAGGAAGCATTATCGTCGTCCTCTTCCTGCTCGTCATCCTCCTCCTCATGCTCATCCTCCTCATCCTTTTTCTTTACAAGCTCATTTTGTTGAACTTCCTTCTTGACTGAAGGATTTGATATATCAACCAGTTTCTGCAGTGGCATGACGATTGGCTTAAACGTTTCACTCCTGATCTTTTCAGTGGCTTCTTTACCCATTTTGAGCTTTCGATGCTTACGTCGAATCGCCTCACTAGCTTTAGCAATTTGACGGAGCACCTCCTTCTCTTTGTGAAACTTTGACATGTTGACGTGTTGATGTCTCAATTTATAATGACATCATTTTCACTACATGACATGTACTTATAGAAAGATGAAACAGTCAAAACCTTTTCTGTATCTTCCCTTGTTGAGCTCACTGTCCTTATCAATTACAACAAATCCATACTTATCAGCATTCCAACATGCTGAACATAAGTCTCGAAACTGAGAATAACTCATATCAGTATTCACATGATCATCATA
>CAKNXH010056356.1:1178-22721 GCA_932178445.1 Andricus quercusramuli
ACTCTGTCCACGTGGACATATCTTATGAAAATATAGATATTATTGGCCTCTCTCTCGGCCCCTTGGACCCTGTTGTCAACGAGAGTTTGGTTTATTCCTATTTAATTTACCTCTGTCTTCGGAAAATATTCTTAACACCTGTTTAAATAGTACCAAAGTTTTTTTGAGTGCTTGAAAATCTTCCAGTGCCCAAAATACACTAGGACAAAAATCGCCATAACTCAGAATTAAAAATGGGAAATATAACATCCTGTCAAATTTTTTATGTTTGTTATTTAATGCAATTATCTTTTTAATTTATGGGTTACAATTTTGTATGCGCATGTGTGGGATTTTTATCACAAAAATACACTTAAAAAATCGGTAAAACCGAGGTATCGAAATTGAAATTACTAACAAATTTCAAAAATTGGAATAAATTTTAAACCACAATTTATAAAGATAATTTCACATAATATAAAAAAGAGAATTTTAAATATTCGCTGTTTTTTTAATTTCGATTCCTGGATCTTGTCGATTCTTTTTCTAGTGTGTATTTTTTTATATGGTAACTAAGCTGCATGGCTATCGAGTCCAAAATGATTTCTTTACTTTTTCCGGACCCCAATATGCTAATTTTTCGCGTTGTAGCGATTTTGAATCCCAGAATTTGTCATTTTCGACCCAGCCTATAATGCATTTCTCATCGGAAAACCTTTTTAGAGATGCCTGTAACAATTTTTTGGGTGTTTTTCAATTAAATTTAATATTTAGCTGGTTACACTGCGTTGGTTTCAAGCAACATTACCACTCTTACTTTTTCTATGAATGTAAAAATCTTAAATGAAAACTTTTTTGAAAATTGACAAGGTTTCAAACATTGAAAGAAGTCTTTCTTTCCCCAAAAAAATGTCTGAAACATTGTTTATTTAGTTGTAACATTTGAAACTGATTTTTTAAAAACACTATTTTCGTGATATTTTTACACAGAATAAGACACATAAAAATTGAGAAAATCTATTTCTGACAAACGTCCAAAAGGATCTTGGTCCTCAAAGTGTATTAAGAGAGTTATTTCAAAAATTGTTACTTTTAGACCATTGCAAATCCGCAATGTCCAAAACCAAAGCGTCATTGATTTGCTTTTTATTTGTATTTCCCCCATATTTGTATGCAGGCCTTTCAAAATTCAAGGTTTAAAGCATCGACAACTGTAATTTGGTGATTGTTAATTCTCTTTTGTTAAAGTTCTTTCAGCTTCAACGAACACATTCTCATCACGTATCTCGCGCTTCGCACTCGAGGTTGTCGAAAATAGAAACTTTTCTACATTATGTTAAACTCTATTATATCAAATGTATATTATATTTATTTATGTACCTTGGTCCAGGGCTGCTTATATTCAGATATTGCATTAAATTTGCATTAAATTTTGCATTAAATTCTACTCTCAGCTACCCTGAAAAATATATCATTTCAATAAATTTGTATTATTTTAATTTATGATATGCATTGGTATTGACACAAAATTATTTTCCTTGTCTTTTTTTTCTAATTGAAAAAAGTGCGCATCCTATCAAAAAAAAATCTTATGATACATTTTATTACAACTTATGTCGTTTTCCCATCAATTTAATGTATTTTCCATGCCATTTCTTACGATTTAAAATAAAAATACGCATCATAGCGTAAGGTGGTTTTAAGAAAATTTGTATATATAACTTACGCGAAAAATTTGCCAAATAAAATGTTATTGTAGCTTGTGTCCTTTTTCCGAATAGTTAATTTTTTTATTTCTAACATATTTGTATAACAAGAGTTCATAACAAATTTGAAGATAATTTTGGTTGAACAACTATTGTCTTTTCATTTTTTTCGTCTCTTGTGTCGTTTTTTCAAAAATTTGATTTTTTTATTTTTAATTTTATTTGTAGGACTTAAAAAAACTGCGCGTCCTAACAAAAAATTATTGATGACAAATTTGGATGGGTTTTCACTCTTTTTTAGAAGAGCAAATTTTGTCTTCATTTTTTTCATAGCTTTTATCATTTTTCCCAAAATTTAATTTTTTTATTTTTAATGTCGTTTTTTACGAATCAAAGAAAAACTGCGTATCTTATAAAAAGTGTTTAACAGCAAATTTGTAAATCTTTTTTGGGTGCACAATTTTTTTTTAATTAATTTATTTCGTATCTTGTATAGTTTTACCAGTCTCACCGCAAAATAAAATTTCTTATTTATCATTATTATTGTGTGATCAAAATTTGAATTCTCCATTTTTCAAGAAAATTCAAAGAGTCCTTATAATCTTGTATGGCTTACAAAAAGCAATGTTTTTCTTCACTCGATTTTTCTTCATATCGTGCGTCGTTTGACTTGAAATTTTCATTTTTATTTGTTTTTTGAATTTTGAAAATGCTATAACTCTAGCAATTTTTCTTTCATCGAAAAAGTCGTGAGAATAAATTGTTGAACTTTTCGATTACTATGAACAGCCGTCCATAGAATTTTTGAATCTTAAAAAAAATGTTTATCCAAATTTTTCAAAATGCTCTAACTTTTTGAATTTTTATCCGAAATATCTGGTTAACGAACTTTTTTATTTCAACTAACCTTTCTTATCACATACCCTAAAAACGTGTGCCAAAGCAAGATCCAATCCGAGTAGTATTTCAAAAGTTATCCGATATACAAACGACAGACAGACAGACACCGATGTAAAAACTATTTTTTTTTACTCAGGGGGCCTCAAGATGTCGGCATTTGATTGAATCTGCGGAATTAATTTTTCACATAAACCCAATAACTTCCCATTGAGATGAAAATGTAAAAATTCGGATGTACCTCGAGTATATCTTGCCTCATTTCAGTATATTTTTCACATATTTAGGAAAACATGTGTCCACGTGGATTCTAGCCCCCCCTCCCCCGGTCCCCCTCGTGGACGAGCGTGGAATTTTCCCATAGTCCCCCTCCCCCCTAAACTGTCCACGTGGTATATGGATGGCCCCTAAGAGGTTCTATTAGGTATTTTATTGGACCTTCGGAATGCAATTATGCGGATTAAAATTCGAAGTGATGTCTTTTAAGCGGCTCTAAATGGTACCTATTGGGTTCTGCTTTATACAAAATCTTACAAGTACGAAACTGGTTCCCTAGGAGGTTATATTAGGTATTTTATTGAACCTTCGGAATTAAATTATTCGGATTAAAATTCGAAGTGATGTCTTTTAAGCGGCTCTAATAGGCATCTATTGGGGTCTACTTTATTCGAAATGCTGCCAGTACGAAATTACTTCGCTGACAGGTTCTGTTAGCTATTTTATCGGACCCTCGGAATGAAATTATTCTGATCAAAATTGAAAGCGATATGTTTTAAGCGGCTCTAATTGGCACCTACTGGGTTCTGCTTTATTCGAAATTCTAGAAGTACTTCCCTGAAAGGTTCGATTAGGTACTTGAGTGAACGCTGGAATTAAATTAATGGGATAAAAAGTTCTAGTTTAATTTAATTAAATTTTGAATTGCTATAATTAAAGTGGCGAAACGAATATGCGAAGGAATTGAGCATGCATATAAAAAAGACACCATTTTGAATTAATAATATATTTTCGCACAAAATAATTTGTACAATGAGCATTAATTAATTTGTGTACAACAAAATTTGATTTCGGAAAAAACAGTGATTTCCAGTCAATTTCAAAAAAATAGGCGACTAAACTCGCTGTTCCCAGTTCTAGGTGTGTTAGCTTGCTTGTGGTTTGGTAGAATTCTTCTCTAGGGGATAGGTGAGTTAGGGGGTACGTGGGTTAGCACGCTTGTGGTGTCGAATGTAATTATTTAAAAAAAAGGCGACTAAACTCGCTGTTCCCAGGGGTAGGTGAGTTAGACTGTCTGTGGTTTGGCAGGATTTGTTTCTAGGGGTTAGGTGAGTTAGGGGGTACGTGGGTTAGCATGGTTGTGGTGTCTTATGTAATTATTTCAAAAAAATTGGCGACTAAAGTCGCTGTTCCCAGGGGTAGGTGGTTTAGCCTGTCTGTGGTTTGGTAGGATTCGTTTCTAGGGGTTGGGTGAGTTAGGGGCTACGTGGGTTATCACACTTGTGGTGTCGAATGTAATTACTTCAAAAAAACTCGCTGTTCCCAGGTGTAGGTTGGTTAGCCTGTCTGTGGTTTGGTAGGATTCGTTTCTAGGGGTTAGGTGGGTTAGAGTTACGTGGGTTAGCACGATTGTGTTGTCGAATGTAATTATTTTAAAAAAATAGGCGACTAAACTCGCTGTTCCCAGGGGTAGGTGGGTTAGCCTGCTTGTCGTTTGTTATAGGTCATTTTTAGGGGTGAGCTGGGTGAGGGGGTAGGTGGAGTGGGTGTTTCAAATCAATTGTATGCGCTATACACTTAAAAATTTGTATAATTCGATTGATTAAGATGCAACAACTATGCTCGTTGCTTAAGTTCATTTTCACCCCAATCTAGGAGTGTTTTTTGGCTCCAGCTAAAAATGTGTGGGCTATATGAATTTTTTTGACCTCGGATTCGGATTCAGCGATAAAAAATACATTGGGATGCATGGGTCTGATACAGGGATATGAATCTTTTTTTGTGGGGCTGTGTAATTTTCTATCGAAAAAGACGAATTTTTAACTAAAATGATGAATCATCAACCAAATGAGTAAACTTTTAACTAAGTAGTTCTAATTCCAACTCGGTAGTTGAATTTTCAACCAAAAAAGATGAATTTGAACAAAAAACGTGATATCTGATATTTCAACCAAAAAGGATTTTAATTTAATACAAAAAATTGTTGAATTAAAGAAAAAAAGATGAATTTTGGACAAAATAGTTTGAATTCTCAACAAAAACAGATTATTTTTCAAACCAATACTTGCGATTTTTAACCATAATAATAAAATTAACTTCAACTTTAGTTTATCCAAAATTTCCTAACTCTGTCAGGTTTTCCCTGACATTCCCTGACGTTCTGGAATTACTTGACCTGTAGCAATTCTGTAATTTAAAAACAGTATATGTTTATTTTACTCTAGAATGTTTCCGTAAAAATATATGTATTGAGTGTGATATATATTTGTTTAAAAATAAATGCTTTAAATTCTCTTTAATGCTCTATAAGTGCTCTGTTCGAGCTTAAATGCTGAGCATATTCTCGGGAAAATTTTCTCAACGTAAATTTCTGAGCATTTAAGAAATCTAGTTGTAAAGACGTCGTAAAATTTTGTTGCTGCTGGGCGGTTTTCCAGCAATCTCAGACCGCCGACAGTTTTCGGCCATTTTTATCTCGCGTAACTTTAGACACTTGGTTAGTTTTACCGCACAATGGTAAATGCGCATCTTGAAGTTAACAATTTCAACCCTATTTTGCGACAAAACTATTAAAATTAAACAGTTCTCCACTGTATAACAGTAGGATTAAATATTTTTACTTATATTAAGATTTTTCAAGTCATGAAACGCACAGGGTCGGCGGAAAATAGGTTATCTATCTTTCTCGCCCCTTAAGGAGTGTGAATGCAAAGGAATTATAGTAAGCGAGACACAAGCATATGGAAAACCGTCATTTGTTTTCCATATGCTTGTGACCATGGGAACGCAGTGTTCGCTCGTATTCTCTAAAAGAAAAACAAACAAACAAAAATGTCCAACTTCTATATACTATATAGAGTAATGAAAATTTTCCCCCATGTTCATTATACAAATATAAGCTTAAAATTTACTCACTATAAAAATAGCTGCTTCACACAATCACAGCATGTATCGCTCAAGTTTAATTTATGCCATAAATTCGTGTCACATAAAATTTACATGTTTATTTTATAAGTAGATTAGAGTGGTTGCAGAGATGGGGTGGGTGGCTGTTAGTAAACAAAAATAGTCCGGTAATGGCAACACAATAGTAATCTTACGCGCTTCAGCGCAAGCTCAACGTTCATTTCGCTCTCTGAAATTGTTTCAAATTTATGAATTGCAATTATTTGATCCGTATTTAATTTCAGTGTCCTAACACTTTCAATTTTTACTTGAATATGCCCTCAGATATATTTGTATTTGTAAATGTATCTTTCATATCATTAATACTACATCCCTTTATACCGATAATACGTAATTTTGTGGTACTACGTTTCGTGTGCTAACGGCGCCGCTCGGAAAGAAATACACCAATCACGTCGCAGAATAGTACGCCATGCCGGGCCATAGTTTCACACCGATAAAACAAAGCAGCATCAAATTTTGCGCCGCATGGTCACGTACACTTTTTGCATGTTCGCGATAGTCCGCCAGTGTTTTTAACGTTAAAAGTACTTAACAGTGATTAACAGTGAAGTGATAAATGTCGTGGATTTATGTCAAGTATTTATACGCATGCTCGAATAAGGAAAAGAAGCATGATAGAAATGAATGCGTGCACATAGACATAATGCTTAACTACAAGGAAGCTAAAATAAAAATTCGCACTTTCCAGATTCAGTGTGGCGAGACAGATTGCAATTATTGTCAGGCACAAATCGCCTTTTCTGCAGGTAGGAGTGCATACAAGTTCAACACGAAGCCTATGCTTGAATTATATATCCTCGTTATTCTTGTTTCTTTTTAACTCGTTTTTGCCCGCATTGTTCTTAACTCGTTTTTGCTCCGACGATTTTTCTACTCCACTTTTGCTATCAGCCCCTCAATTAAAGTTTCTGTCCTATTCCCTTATAAAGTTTTTCCATTTTTCCAACTGATTTGAACTAATCTCTAATTGAACTGTTTGGTTAAAAATTCATCTATTTTGGTTGATCATTTAACTTTTTTAAATGGAAATTCGTCTTTTTGGATTTAAAATATAACAACTTTAGTAGAAAATTGAACTATTTGGTTAAAAATACATTTCTTGCTGACAAAATTCATCTTATTGGGCTTAAAGGGACTCCATGGTTCGCATCCAGCCCCTTGACCTGCTCTTTTGGGTCGTATTGTCTCGCCCGAGTCGAGTCCTGGCAGTACAGTCTTCTTCAAGCTACACTGCGAACCATGGAGCAAGCTGTAGCAGGTGCAATTAGAAAGAGAGACATTAGAAAGAGAAAGGAGCTACACGGTGAACCATGGATGCAAACCATGGAGCAAGCCATCAGACTTGAAGCTTTTGGAGACATATTTTTTTGATCAAGTATCACTTTCTCGATAAAAGTGAGTAATAATAATGCACTAACGCTGTGATTCCTGAAAAACAGTAAAGAGTAACAGAAACCAAAAAAACATGGATGAGAACAGTAAATTAATCCTTCGTTAAAATAATGTTTTGGCCCTGAAAAGGGCCGATTTTTTGTCCTGAAAAGGACACATTATCTCGAAGAAAATGCTTTAGCCTCAACCAAATAATGTCCGTCTGACATTTCCGGGTTAAAGTTTCTCAAACGTTTTAGAAATTAATTTTACTTATTCGACCGGCGCCTGGGAAAAATGTCATTTAGCCGGACTGAACATTATTTAGTCGAGTATGTTTGGAGAAACGTGTATACCTCCAACGACGAACTTTTTTTGAGTATTTTGGAAGCTGTCCAATACTTCTATCCTCAATGAGGCTAGAGCATTTTCTTCGAGATAATTTGTCCTTTTCAGGACAAAAAATCGGCCCTTTTCAGGGCCAAAACATTATTTTAACTAAGGATTAATTTACTGTTCTCATCCATGTTTTTTTGGTTTCTGTTACTCTTTACTGTTTTTCAGGAATCACAGCGTTAGTGCATTATTATTACTCACTTTTATCGAGAAAGTGATACTTGATCAAAAAAATATGTCTCTAAAAGCTTCAAGTCTGATGGCTTGCTCCATGGTTTGCATCCATGGTTCACCGTGTAGCTCCTTTCTCTTTCTAATGTCTCTCTTTCTAATTGCACCTGCTACAACTTGCTCCATGGTTCGCAGTGTAGCTTGAAGAAGACTGTACTGCCAGGACTCGACTCGGGCGAGACAATACGACCCAAAAGAGCAGGTCAAGGGGCTGGATGCGAACCATGGAGTCCCTTTAAGCCGAAAAATTAACTATTTTGTCAAAAATTCCTTTTTTTTGTTGAAAATGTTATTACTTTGTAAAGAAGTCTTCCTTCTCGGTTCAAAATTCAACTATTTGGGTAGAAAACTTAATTATTTGTTTAAAAATAATTTGCTTGTTGATCAATAAACTGTTTTGTAGAAAATTCGTCTCCTTGGCTTGAAAATTGAACAATTTATTTAACTTTTTTCTTCCTTGAATGAAAAATCATTCTTGGTTGACAATGTAACTATTTTTGTCGAAAAATAAATTTTTTCTTTGACAATTCATATTTTAGGCTTGAAAATTAAAAATTTTGTTTAAATTTGTTTTCTTTCTTGCTTAAAAAATCTGTTTTGTTTAAAAATTCAACTAATTGGTTGGAAATTAAACTAATTTGTTAAAATTTAATTTTTTGTAATGCTATTCATCATCTTAGTTGAAAAATTAACTATTTTGTCAAAAATTATTTTTTTGTTGTTGAAAATGTTATTACTTCGTGAAGAAGTCTTCCTTCTTGGTTCAAAATTCAACTATTTTGGTAGTAAACTTAATTTTTTGTTTGAAAATTTGTTTGTTGACCAATAAACTGTTTTGTAGAAAAATCGTCTTCTTGGCTTGAGAATTCTACAATTTATTGTACTTTTTCTATTTCTCAACTGAAGAATCATTCTTGTTTGAAAACGTAACTATTTGTTTGAAAATTAAATTTGTTCAACATTCATATTTTTGGGTAGAAAACTCAACTGTTATGTAGAAAATTTTTCTTTTTCGCTTGAAAGTTCAATAATTTTGTCGAAATTCTTTTTCTTTCTTGATTGAAAAATCATTCTTGGTTGAAAATTCAACTATTTGGTCGAAAAATAAATTTTTCGTTTAAAACTGAATATTTGTGACTTGAAAATTCAAAAATTTGTTGAAATTTGTTTTCGTTATTGATTAAAAAATCTCTTTTGTTTGAAATTCAACTAATTGGTTGAAAGTTGAACTACTTTGTTGACTATTTCAAATGTATCAAAAAATTTTTGTAGGATACTTTATAAAAAAGTTTCTTCATATATTTTATCATGAATATTTTTTCTCAAATTAATTGGACAACTTTGATTTCACAAATTCAAATAATTTTAATCGGTAGATTTTTTGGATCCCGTTTGTTTGGGAGTGATTCCAAATAATCTGTAGAAATTAAAAAGAATTAAAGGAAATTCAGGAGGATTAATGTTAGTTCAAAAGAATTGAAGGAAATTAAATATAATCAACATAGTTATAGAGACGATTTTTTTTCATTTAGGGCGTTTTTAAATTTAGATCTAGTCTATTAAGTGATTTTCAAGTGATAAATAAAATTCATAGATATAATATTATTCCAGAAATTTTTGAGTACTGGATGCGTTTTCGGAAAATGTCCGAACACGACATAGTACAACATTCTGCTAACGTGAGCATATATCTTGGTAAAAAAATAGCGCAAAAAGAAGCAAAAAAATGATCAGGCAAAAAAGATATGGTGATGCGAATAAGAACATTCAAGAAGATGATAAGGAACGCAAGAAAGATAATACAAACCACATCATAACCTAATAAGATCGAATTAAAAAGTTCGAAATTACCAAATACGAAACCGCACAGAAACCGAATTCAGAACAGGTAATAGGACCTCATAGATGCCACATCCTATTAGGTTTCTATTTGGATTATAATAGGCATTTTTACTAGGGAGCATAAGTGGCTCGTGGTATCACCCTCAATCGGTAATGGGGGCACGTATATAGCCGGCACAACATCGCAAATTCTTAGCCACCATCATCCAGCTGGTTTCCCCCTTTCAGGCTGAAGCCACCTCCACCCATGCTATGAGTTCTTACGTCCATATCGTCAGCTATCATCAATCATCAATGTGCACATGAATAGTGCACATACCTTGGCTTCATAATACGTGATAATACGCAATGCTGTTCTTAACCTAAGAATGATTCTAGACCGCACTTCGGTGCGCATCCGCTGATCTCGATTCTAATATCGATTCTAATCTCGATTCTAAAGCATAGGCGGCGAATTTAAATCCAACCAATAGGTGAAGAGAGAATGTGGCTGCAGTTTTCGAGATATAATCGCAACCTCTCTTTTATTATAGGACAAGCGATACATTTTCAACAGAAGTGAAGTGAAACTTTTTAGGTAAAAAAATTACTTTTCCACAAAAACAAAAGAATTTCTGAAAAAAAGTTATTTTGAAATAAGAAGTTCAATTTTGAACCAAAAATATTGATTCTCGCCAAGAAGTGAATTTACGACCGAATAATTGAATTTTTAACTAAAAAAGATAAATTCTCAACCAAGAATGGAATCATTAAATTTTCGGGTTAAAGAAACAAATTTTCAACGAAAAAAGCCATTTATCAAGCAGTTAACTCCAATGGAAAATGAAAGTTATAAAGGGGGTCGTGTGTGACCTAAATCATTTCTGTGACCAGTCACAGGGGTGTTTTCCCGCCCCCCATGAGACGTTGGAAAGGGGGTCGTGTGTAACCTAAGTTATTTCTGTGACCAGTCACAGGGGTATTTCCTTGCCACCCCCCCCCCCCCATGAGACGTTGGAAAGGAGGTCGTGTGTAACCTAAGTTATTTCTGTGGCCAGTCACAGGGGTGTTTTCTCGCCACCCATCATACGTTGGAATGGGTGCCGTGTGTGACCTAAGCAATTCTACACTTCGTACCGACATTTCCCTTCTTTCCTCTAAAACGGTCAGTCGTAGGGTGAAAATATATCAGACATAAAATATGTACTTTCAAAAGATCTACAACTTTTGTTTGAAGATTTTTTGTAAATTTTTATCATTTACTGAAATAAACGGAAAAACATGAAATTTGTATAGTTTTTTGGGGTTTTGACCTTGAAAATCAAGTTTGTGGGTATTTTCACTATCATATTCATGATCAGCACGCCAAAATACATAGGTATACGGAGTTTCAAATTAATCAGAGGTAAGCGCTTCTCGGAACTCCACCCCCTAATTCGGATTCAGCGACCTTAAAAACTTACAAATACTCATTTTCATAAAAATTCAACGATTCTGAAATTTTGGTATTGGCAATTTTGAATTTTTGAATTCTGATACCAAATTGGAATTCAGCGACCCCAAAAACATAGATACTCATTTTTATAAAAATTGAACCATTTTCAAGTGTTTACATTCACGATTGAATCTTACAATTCGACAGTTTTCAAATTTCGGCCAACAAAAGGCACCTACCGATCCACTGAGAGTAAAGTAAATGCAGTGTTGCCAAATCACGGTGGTGGAAAGGTGTGCGTCTCACCTGTGATTGGATTTATATATGATAGGAGGTGACAACGTACAGATTGTATCTGCTAGTGTGGCGACACTAGCGCCGGTGATATATACTTGAACTAGGTAGTGCGATATTGCCGATAAAGGATGAACGTTGTCGCCTCCGAACGTTTTTTCGCCAAATGCAATAAAAGTCCATCTAAAATGGATTTACATTATTTACCATTTATCGGCTTAAATTAAGGATAAGTTGTCAAACATTACGCCGCGTCAATTTTAGTTTTTTTCCAAAAAGTTTCCTTAGACAAGGTAAGAGTACAAGTTAAGGAACAAAATTGAAGAATTTCTCAGCGATCACCGCTCTTGCGGCCGACAGCTGTAATCTCCAATGAAAACATTACATTTAAAACTTGGCTATTCTTAGTCGTATCACAAGAACCAGAGTACTCTTTTTACATTCTCATCATAATGAGAAGGTATTGGTTTTATGTGAAAAATGACTTTCGCGGATTCCATCAAATGTCGACGTTTTGAGGTCCCCTGAATCAGAAAAATAGTTTTTACGTCGGTGTCTGTCTGTCGTTGTCGTTGTCTTCGTTGTCGTTGTAGTCTGTAAACACGATAACATTTGAAGAAATTATCCGATTGGATTGCCCTTCGGCACACATTATGAGAGTGTGAAAGGAAAGGACGAGTTAGTCAACCAGCTATTTTGGACGTAATTTCAAAAAGTTAGAGCATTTTTCAAATTTTTGTGGCCAATTTTTTGAAATTTGACATTTTCATTTACGTCTCTTTATAGCACATGGAAATTCGAACAATTTATCCTCATGACTTTTTTCGATAAAAGTAAAATTGTCAGAGCTATAGCATTTTCAAAATCCAAAAAAATAAACGAAAATTAACATTTTGAGCCAAACAACGCTCTATATGAAAAAAAGTAAAAATAAGATTTATGGTTAAACTATGCAAGATACGACAAATGGGGATTGAACAGAAATTGTGCACTCAAAAAAGATCTACAAATTTGTTATGGGTCACTTTTTGATAGGATGTGTAGTTTTTGTATTATTTGTAAGAAATAACATTAACAGTGGAAAAAGCAGCCCGATAAGTGGGCACATTCTCATCAAAACTTTGCTGATTTAATTTTTTTTCATCTCGTGCGTGTTTTTTCAAAATATCTCATTGTTTTTATGTTCTCAATACTATTTCTAACGCCATTAAAACAATAAAATAATTATCATTAATGCTCACGGTACTTGAAAATTTGTATTTTTACATTCTCATCCAGAGAAGGTATTAAATTTGTGTAAGATTTGGGGCCCCCCCCCCCCCCGGTTTTTGACAAATATCCATTATTCAATAATTATTTGAAAATTTATTATATATATGTTCCAAAAACGAATTAGATGCTTCTTTTCTCCCCTTTTCAGGTAGTTGGAGAAAATCTTTCCAATTGTATGATTTATTAGAAAGATACGGAAATATACGCGGAAGTAATGGAATTCCCTTCTTCATTTGATATCAAATACAAATTTAGTCATTTTTATCTGAAGATCATAGAACATAACATATAGTCGTTGCGAAGCGCGACGACCTTGATGAGAATGTGTTCCTGAAGGTCGATAGAACCTCAAGTAAATTAGTTCTTCTTTTTATGTACAAATGACGTAATTAAACCAAAAGCAAGTCATGAAGATGAAGTTTACTAAAAGAGCTCGCGAAGCGCGCAATAGCGAGCATACGAAGTGCAAAAAACGAGAGGAACCAAGCTTAAAGCGTCAGGCAAATGTGTAATCGAGCTCGAAGCGCGAGAGCCAACAGGTGCGCACCCTGGGCGCGCTCAATAAGTATAAATTGAAAATTTATGCTAGAAGTTTCGTAGGTCATGCCATAAGTTAAAGTCAATGTATAAAATTCGAGAAATTCTTTCATTTTTTCAAACTTCTCACGTGGGATATTCTCTTCAAAACATCAAAAACATCTCTATTGGAGGTAATTCGACGCGGAATTTGTTGAGCTTTACAACGGATTGTTAAAAAAGCTTCCCGTCCCTTTTTTGAACAAGTAATCACGTTCTAAAGTCAGCAGTGATTTTCAACGGGTAGTGTCTATGTAAATCAGTGACAAGGATAATTATTTTACTCGAAGTAAAATCCGAAAAAAAGAATTCAAAACAATTTAAGCTATTATTTTGTTTCTTCTTTTGCAGCACGATTTCTCTCCCACTTTGCCAGTTCAATCTATAAGTAGCCGAAGCTCATTTCACGCATCTTGGTAATGGGCTTTTGAGTTTCTGCAAGTGAATGCTAAAAACGTCTTGTTGCTGAAGCCATGTCCTACATTCGGTTACCCTTTTCGGAAGGGTCGACTGCACGTGCAACCTCGTTACATTATACGAACGGAGCGATCCAATTTCAATACCACAAGATCTCTCCCTCTCGAGAGCAGGTGAAACGGAAAATCGCATTGGAAGAAATTCTTTATTTCCTCAAGCGAAATTGTACCGCCATACTCTCAATGGACCTTAACAAACAGTAACTATTAGAAATCCATTTAACATCCTATTTAGTAACCTATCTGGTCACTGCGCTTTTTAAGCCCCTATGTACCATCGCTTGTATACACTCCTGTGTTGAATTCACTTAATTAAGATGATGTATATTGTGACGTGGTAATTCATACCCCGCACAAAATTAGTTACAAACTATAAATTCAGCTTCAAAACTAGTCACTGGGGATATGAGTTT
Source organism: Andricus quercusramuli (assembly GCA_932178445.1). Taxonomy (NCBI): domain Eukaryota; kingdom Metazoa; phylum Arthropoda; class Insecta; order Hymenoptera; family Cynipidae; genus Andricus; species Andricus quercusramuli. The sequence continues at coordinate 15,232 of CAKNXH010056356.1, forward strand.
CGAATCACGGATCAAATCCACGGGCTGTCTGCGAACAGTACTATACTAGCCGAGAATATAAGAGTTCTGCGGCTGGTATAGAAAAGAATTCTAGGCTTTGTTGTGATTTCATTCATTATATTCAATTTCAAAGATTGCTAACGTCAATAACAACTTAAACTCTAGATGAGATATCAGTACAGAATATGAGAGTTCGACGGCTAATATCACATCACAACGTCATAATTAATTCTATATTATTATTAGTAATCTTCATAAACTCACCTTGACTTTTACATTAAATTAAACCAGTTCCAAGTATATGATTCTCCGTATTTATTTTAATTTCTTTTGTATTTATTTTGTTTATTTCATATTCAACTCGGGTGGAAGGGTGGATCAACCACCCCCACACAATAATAACAACAACTGTCAGACTCTACGAGGTTGGCTGCACTGGATATCTGCTCTTGCCAGGGACCAAGAAGAGGATATTTTCCTGGCGCATGCGTAGTGAACGGGATTCCCATGCGTTCAAGAGCTCTCGGGAAACCTAGGAGCAAGCGGCCATGGAGAATCTGCGTGCTGACTCAAGTCAGCCCCACCCCTGGACCATCGACTATCGGCAGGCGATGAAGGTTTGCGTGGCAGATAACGCATGCTGACTGTGTGCCACCACGTTGCTGGGAACCAAACTTGGCGGTTGTCCTTCTCTTTCGACCGTCCTCTGACTCAGTAGTTCGACGCTCGTACTCAGGTGGCGCTCCAACTCCTATGAGAGAGAGAACAGGGACGCCACTCTTAAAATATTAATTCGTGATTCTAAACTCCGAGTGAGTACCTTGTGGCGAAGCAAGGACAGAATTTTGAACTGAAGATGTGGGTTCCCGTTTATGTCTCTCTGTCAATTAATTTAACTTCTTGCGTTTCACCATCGTGTGTCGAATTGGTAGACACACGCCGTTGAAATTTTTTAGTTGCTGACCTCGGAGAAGGTCATTCTTCTTTGTCTCGCGTTCGTGATTATAATAGTAGAATTTGAATGTACTTTTTTTGGGTCGTCCTGGACCCCCGCTAGAGCGGTGTAACTCGGTATATTAACTTCTAAAACACTAAAATGTCACGTGGTCACTCGGACGCGGTACTCGTCACGCGGCATGAAATGTGGGCGTTTTTAGAAAATAACTTGTGTTGAATGGGGCGAAGGCCCACTCGTTGTAATTATGTGCTGCGAATATTGACGCTAATACTAAACTTGATCTAATTATATTTAAAGTGAATAGCATAATTAGTGATGCATATCGATCATTTTTGGACAAAATTGAGATTTGCTTAAAACATAGTCCGATGGAACTGAAATGTAATGGAGATCAAGAATTTGCAATGAAAAAAGTCGATCGAGACGATGCGATCATCTCGAATGAGTGATCGTTCGTCTCGATGTGATGAGTATGGTGTTCAAGGTTTCAATTACATCTGACGAGATTTTTCAAAAATTTAAAAATGATCGATATGCATCGCTAAGCATAATGTGTGAATTAAACTTCATTCCAACCCTCTGCGATATTCCTTACCGGCCCACTCTACAGGAGCTATCGGGCTATGCTAGTGATGAAATAAATTAAAGTAAAATTAAAATAAAGAAAACCACGGGATTCCACCGCGAGCGGGTGCCATTCTACAAAATTGCATCCGCTCCCGGTGAAATCGTGGTAACGTTCCAGCTGTAAACACGTCTCATGACCGTGAGATAGGTGGGTACAGTCTGCGATGGGCTCAATACAACGATGTGGGAAAAGTCTCGTGCACCCTAAGGACGCGAGGCGACCCACAGTGTCGAAAAATGGAAAAAATTTCAGCCACGCGGCGTCTTTGACGATATCGCCTTGGAACTTTTTTTATTCTCTTCTATATGTTTCATATATAGACGCCTCGGTGTGGAAATTCAAAATTCTGTCAAGGTTTTTTTTTATACCAGTGCAAGGTCATGTGTCTCCATGAATATGCAGGCGAATGTCCAAAAAGTTCCGGGACACCCCAGTAAGTCCCAAGATATAACTATTTCTGAAGAGGCTAAGGTCATTCCTGCAGTAACTTTAAACGAGGAATCCAATGTAGACCTTGGTTTTGACCTTGAACATGTCCTTCAAGGTCACTCCCAGGTCACCTTTTTTTAGAAATGGGAACCCCTATTTTTTGACAACGGAAATCGGAAGAGCCGGAAATTTTACGTACAAACTTGTGCTCAAGTTGTAGGTTTGACCTTGGTGGTTGCGCAAAGGTCACTTCAACTTAAACAAGCTCTGGGTATTTTAGAGAAAAGATAAAATACCTCTCAATCACAATGAGGACATTCCTTCATCAGCTCAAAATGATAAATTCAATAGTGACCTTGCTTTGACCTTGAACTTGTCCTTCAAGGTCATTTGAAGGTTATCCTTTTTTTTTATAGAATACTAATATCCTAATGTCGGAAATCGAAAGAGCGAAAGCATTTATGTTACAAAATGTGCTTAAGGCACAGGTCAGGTGTGACCTTAATCACCACTTAAGGTCAGATGCGATATTAATGGTCATTGAAAGATCATTTCAAACATTATTTCAACATTCTCACTATCAGAATCACACAAACCGTCTATCGACTCACAATCACTAGGCATACAAATTTGTCAATTCTATTTCCATATTTCCGAAATTTAGTTGCAAAAATGAGATGGAAAAAAGTAAAAGCAGCGAACAGTAATATGACGCCTGATAAGGAAAACAAATGTATTGAGCGAAATAATGAAATAATGTTTGAAATAATCTTTCAATGACCATTAATGTTGCTTCTGACCTTGAGTGGTTATTAAGGTAACACCTGAACCGTGTCTTAAGTACATTGTCTAACATGAAAGATTTCGCTCGTTCGCATTCCGCCATTAAAATATTAGGCTTTTATAAAAAAAAAGTTGACCTTGAAATGACCTTGAAGGACAAGTTCAAGGTCAAAGCAAGGTCACTATTGAATTTCTCATTTTGAGCTGATGAGTCCTCATTGTCATTGATAGGTATTTTATCTTCTCTCTAAAATACGCAGACCTTGTACATTTTTGTACGTAAAATTTCCGGCTCTTTCGATTTCCGTTGTCAAAAATAGGGGTTCCCCTTTTTTTAAAACAAAGGTGACCTTGAAGTGACCTTGAAGGACATGCTCAAGGTCTAAACCAAGGGCTCCATTGGATTCTTCGTTCAAAGTTACTGCAGGAATGACATTAACCTTTTCAAAAATAGTAATATCTTGGGACTTACTGGGGTGTCCCGGAACTTTTTGGACATTCGCCTGCATATTGATGGAGACACATGACTTTGCACTGGTATAAAAAAAACCTTGATAGAATTCTGAATTTTCGCACCGATGCGTCTGAATATAAAACATATAGGAGAGAATAAAACAAGTTCCAAGGCGATATCGTCAAAAATGCCGCGTGGCTGGAATTTTTTCCATTTTTCGACACTGTGCGACGGGGATACTTACCACAATACTATATATATATAGTTGAAAGTTTGTCATAAGGACAACCGCAGGATTTCGCCGGGAGCGGGTGCTAATCTAAAAAAAATTGCACCCGCTCTCAGCGAAATCGCGGTAAAAATTCAGCTGTAACCACGTCTCACGACCGTGAGATGGGTGGGTACAGTCTGCGCGAACTCAATACGATGATCCGGCGAAAGTCTCGTGCACCCTGAGGACACGGAGCGACCCAAGGACGACCGCCTTCTGCATTCTCCCTGCAAGTGTCTCAGCATTTTGTTGACATGCAGGGATGCTTTTCAGGCTATTAACAAGTGAAACCTGGGACCTCCAAGAGCGCCAATGATCAGGACGATTAGCTTAACAGAATATTCCGGGTATAACCGTCGCAACTCCCTCATAAGGTCTTTATACCTTTCTTTCTTTTCTTTCTCCTTCGCTGTGACGTTTTTGTCCGCTGGTGCCAAAAATTCGATAACGAACATGGTTCGTTTCTCGAAGCCAAGAAGAACCATGTCAGGCCTCGAGTGCGCAACAGAAAAAATTGTCGAGAATATGAAGTTCCAATATATGCGGCACTTCTCATTCTCGAAAACTGACTCTATTTCTCTAGGGGCGTTCAGCGGAGAGGTATTTGGGCTAATGCCGTAAGAGTGACAGAGATGGTAATGAAGCACTCTTAGTGCCGCATTGTGCCTTTGGATGTAGGTTGTTCCCGCATGAGCTGGACAACTAGATAGTATGTGTCCTAGATGCTCGGGGTGTTCATGACACGCTCTACAGCTATCATCGGGAATATCTTGGCTCAAAATGTAGCGACGGTATGCTAGAGTGGAAATGACACCATCTTGACATGCCAAAATGAAGCCCTCTGTGCCCGACTTCAATCCGGGTGATCTAAGGAAAGCAAACGTCAGCTCATACGACATCGACTGATCTTCCATATTTTTGTGGAAGATGCCGTGCATCTTCTTGTCGAGGAGCTCTTCGCGGAAGTTTTTCCCCTGTGCTTTCTTAGTCCGGGCCTTCAGGAGTGAGTATTCAAGATGGATAAGATTTGATGCATTTCGCTCACCCCTGATATTGAAGTCAGGGCCGAGTGTTTCAGCAGCCTCTTCAGCTGCTTTGTAAAGAAACGCCCCTTTGCCTACTTCTTCGTGTTTTCTGACCATTTTAAGAAGAGGATCTTGTCCATTTGCGACAATATGTGCTGTACCCAGAATAATCCTGTTGTGAAGACATCCAAGATTCAGTATTCCACAACCACCTTGACGGCGTGAGATGTGAAGTCGTGGAACAGAAGACTTAAGGTGCATGCTTTTGTTCATGTGCATGATCTTTCGGGACCCGATATCGAGGGATCTCAGCTCGTCTTTCGTCCATGGAACTACTTCAAATGAATAGAGTACTACTGGGACGGCAAGCATGTTCGTTGCAGATACTTTGTTCCTCGCCGACAGTTCGGAAGACCATATCTGTCGGAGGAGACGTTTGTATCTGCATCGGAGAGTATCCTTTATAGATGTTACGTCCTGAATGCGGCTTTGTGGCACGCCCAGGTATGTATAGGTCTCTCCAGCGCAAAGGTGTCGTATAGCGCTTCTGTCAACGAGTTCAGGATCTTCGAGGATGCCGTTAAGTTTTCCTTCCTTCAAATTAACCGTGGCGCATTTCTCTAACCCGAACTCCATTCAAATCTCTTGAGTGTACTCTGTGACAATTTTTAGAGCTAGATGTAGTTTCTCTTGATTTCTGGCATAGAGCTTAAGATCATCCATGTAAAATACATGAGTTACCTTATGCTTTCGATTTCCAGGTTTGCCGCAGAGGTACCCTTCGGAATGGCGAAGTGCGAGAGATCGTGGCAATAATGTGAGGCAAAAGAGGAGAGGGCTCATGGTATCGCCCTGAACCACACCTCTCTGAAAGGTGATTCTCTTAGTGATCACACGATATTTTCCAGATAAGATGGTAAATCTGGTTTTCCAAAGCGGCATTAATCTCTCTATGCATCTCCCGATGTGTGGATGAACCTTTAAGCTGTCCAACAGACAGATGATAAGTCTATGGGAGGTTGAATCAAAAGCTTTTCGGTAACCTATCCAGGCCATCGATAGAGATCGTTGATAGGATGCTGCATCTTTACAGACACATCTATCGATGAGCAGGTTCTCCCGACATCCTGCTACGCCTTTCTTCGAGCCACGTTGTTCATACATCTCTCGCCACACAGGTTCAATTGTCCGAAGAATCCTATCATTTAGGATGGCTGTGAAGATCTTACACAGTGTGTTCAGACAAGTTATTGGCCTGTAATTCTTAGGGTCAGCTAAGTTGCCCGTCTTAGGCAGGAGCACTGTGCGCCCTTCCACCAACCACTCCGGAATAGGCTCTTCCGACTTCAGATAAGAGGTGAAAATTCGGGCCAGATGCTGGTGGGTAGAAGGAAACTTCTTCCACCAGAAGGTCTTGATACCATCTGGTCCCGAAGCGGGAAAGTTCTTCATGCCTCTTAATACGTTTTTCACCTCCTCGGTAGTGATAGGTGGGCATTCTTCCTCAGGTGTTATGAGGGCATTGCACAGCTCCTTGAAGTTATTTATGTTCTTTGAGTCTTCTTGGAGTGGATGCTGGACCTCGTAGACTTCTCTCCAAAATGCTTCGACCTCCTCTGGTTTGGGCGGATGGTCGACAGTAATTGCAGGGTCTTGGAAGAGTTTAGATGGATCAGATGAAAATTGTTAATTTTCTCTGACCCACCTCTCTCTCCGCTCTAGACTTCTCCTAGCTTTAGATAGTATTCGTATTCTGTTAACAATATGCTGTCTGATGGTCATTAGCTTTGATTTGTTGATTGTGTGATGACGGATCCGCAGTTCGCGCGCGAACCGTCGAACCTTGGCAGTGAAATTCCTGCCAGATGTTATGTAGTCAATCACACACTGAATGCGGGATGCGTACTGTCTAGCCCAGCCTATCTTTGTGCTGAGTTGATGCATTCTTCTTTTGGTCTTATGATCAACCGTTGATTTTGTTTTACGGCTTGCATCTGCCAAAGTTCTCGCTGCATTGTACACAGCACAACTGATAGTCCAGAGGTCGGATTCTTCGGAAAAATCTCCACGAAGTTCATCATCCAATTCAGTCAGATCTTTGGGCTTGGGAGAAACCTGAATGTTAATGTTTCTCCGGGTCCTGAAGCATCGTTCTTCCGCCATTGGATGCCTGTTCGCGGTTGGTCTCAGTGTCGCCTCTCTTTCTCTGTTGCCGGCTTGTCCTGGATGCGGTTGAGTAGGCACTACGCTTATATAACCTCTTTTCCGGAGGTTCTCGGCATGGTTTCGCAGACGTTATTGCGAAATGTCTGAGAGCTCTGGGTGTTTCTCGCACCACAGAGCATGCAGTCCTGCCATGTAACCTTCTCGTTCAGGGACAATACTGGCATCATAGCACTCCAGCAGGCCGTCATTGAGTTGATCCGTCCACTTAAAAGTAACAAGATTCCGCCGGTCAATCGCATTGACTCCGTCTTGATTAGCTGCCCCAACTGTAGGGTAGTCGGCATTGTTGTCCGACCCATTGTCGGGAGCCCTGCGCGTTCGATTGTTTTGAACCGCACTTACTACAATTATGTTTGGTGTTGTCATTGTTGTTCCCACGAGCAGCTAGGGAAAGGGTTCGTCCATCCTTGTAGAGCCCCGCATGCAAGGATAAGGCTGTATACTCCGAGAGTCGCCGATTTCCCAGAATCACCGTTAGAGGCACCTCACCCAGGTGACATTCAGCTTTCGGCACGGTTCTCACGCCTTCGCTTGGGGGTTATTCCTTCGGGACCATCGCTGGACAATTGTCCGCGACTGCTTATTAATTATTGTAACCATATTCAGCAGAAACCCTTGGCACAGGGACCCTCTATCCGCAACCCGAGGACGCGTTCGGTGGCTTTGTCATAAGCCCTTCGGTTCTATTCCAAAGGAATCGAAACCGAAACCGAATA
>CAKNXH010056356.1:27721-54558 GCA_932178445.1 Andricus quercusramuli
GTCACTGTCGTTAAGTTGGACATTTGTTAGCAACATAGCGTTGAAGCATTAGTGAATTTTTATCAGTGTAATATATTCTTTTGTGTGCAAAAATGTCGAGTTTTGAGCCGAATAAGCGTCATTTGCGGAAACTTTTGATTTACTTCTTCAATTTGAAGAAATCTGCAGCTGAGGCGCACAAATTGCGTCTAGAAACGTACGGTAAGGCTGCTTTAAGTGAGAGAAGTTGTCGTGAGTGGTTTCAGAAGTTTAAGAACGGTGAATTTGACATCGAAGACAAGGAACGTTGCGGAAGGCCGAAAGTGTACGAAGACGCGCATTTGGAGGAATTATTGGATCAAGGTTCGAGCCAAACGCAAAAAGAACTTGCACATACATGAGAAGTGGCTCATCAAGCAATTTCACATCGTTTAAAATCATTTAAATGATTCAAAAGCAAGGAAATTGGGTTCCGTATGAACTGACGCTGAGAAACGTTGAACGCCGATTTTCCACATGTGAAATGCTGCTTGCCAGGCATTTGCAGCTCCAGTCAAAACCTATCTGGAAACACTGAGAGAAGCTCTGGCACGAGCGGTTAGTGTTAAAATAATTATTTCTTTGATAGCACTAGCCACAGTTGCCAACACACTATTCGCTCGTAAAGTCACACGAGCGGCTAGTGTGAATTCATGAGCGGGCAGTGTGTTGGCAACTGTGGCTAGCGCTATGAAAAAAAAATTTTTTTTAACAATAACCGCTCTTGCCAGAGCTTCTCCGTGTATATTGGCTTCACTTTGTCTTAACATGCTGTCATGGTGAATAGTAACTCACATTCATTCAGGCATCCCAAGCATTTTTGAGGCAGGTCGCTGCTGCTGGTTTTGCTACTTTCCAGACACTTTGGAAGCTGGTCTCTGCTGCTGCTGCTTACTACCCTTAGCCAGGTCGTCTGGTTGCTGAATGAAGAAATCGCTCCGAAGACGTGCTTTTATATTCAGAAATCTACACTCTGCGCATGCGCAACATTTTAATAGGGGGTTTCCGTCGCATTGTCGCTCGACCCCACCTTTACTCTGACAAAGAACCTGTGAATCAAACTGCGCATGCTTAATCTTTTATTAGCGGGAGTCCCCTCACAATACTAGTAATACTTTATCTGTGGTACCCCTCACAGCACTACGCCTCACCCCACCACCATCTAGAATTTTCTGTTGAGATTTGAACTGCGCATGTGCTTCAATATTATACGGGAATACACCGGCCCACCTCCACTCTAACCATGAAGCTGTGGATCAAAATGCGCATGGGCAAGCGCGTATATGTTATCGGGGGATTCACTCAATCCACCTTCATGCTGAACAAGAAGCTTTGAATTAAACTGCGCATGCGTGTATGTATTATTAGATGATTCATTGTTTCAGCGCACTATATCCCACCCTCATTTTCATATAGATTATTTTGATGAGAATTGAGCTGCTCATGCGCACATCTAACTATAAACTAACGTTCACTTAGAAAACCTAATTCAAAATTAATAGGAGAGGAAAATCATGAGTGAATAGACATTTAATAATCCATTCAAAAATATTTATTTAACAACAACAAAATCTTAACCTAGTTTTTACAATTCGGTATAAAAATTGACTTCAACTCTGGAAACAGAAAAAAATCGAAAAAGGAAAAACCTGAAACAGAAAATACCTAAAACAAAAAAAAACCTAAACAGAAAAAAAGGCTGAAACAGAAAAAATCTTAGCCAGAAAGAACCTGGAACGGGAAAAAAAACAAGACACCACCCTGATATATATATATCTCTATATCTCTCTGCACAGTCACATTTTTTTTTTTACGGTTTCGGTTTCTATTCCCTTGGAATAGAACCGGAGGGCTTATGACAAAGCCACCGAACGCGTCCTCGGGTTGCGGATGGAGGGTCCCCGTACCAAGGGTTTCTGCTGAATATGGTTACAATAATTAATAAGCAGTCGTGGACAATTGTCCAGGGATGGTCCCGAAGGAATAACCCCTAAGCGAAGGTGTGAGAACCGTGCCGAAAGCTGCATGGCACCTGGGTGAGGTGTCTTTAACGGTGACTCTGGGATACCGGGCGACGTCTCAGAGTACAGCCTTATCCTTGCATGCGGGGCTCTACAAGGATTGACAAACCCTTTCCCTAGCTGCTCGTGGGAACAACAATGAAACCAACAAACCACCAAAATGTTGTAGATGCGGTTCAAAACGATCGAACGCGCAGAGCACCCGACAATGGATCGGCAAACAATGCCGATCATGCTAGAGTTCGGGGTGCCGAAAATAATTTAGATGGAAACACGACGACGAACCGGCGAAACGCCCACATTGAGTGGACGGATCAACTTAAGAATGACGTGCTAGACTGCTACGATGCCAGTATTATCCCTGTTCGCGGAGGCTTTATGGCACGTATGCATACTCTGTGGTGCGAGAAACACCCAGAGCTTCAACACGTTTCGCATCAGTCTTTGCGAAATCAAGCCGACTACCTCCGGAAAAATGGATATGTACGCGGAGCGCTTCCTCAACCGCTGCTTGAACAAGCTGCAGACGAAGATGAAACGACATTAAGACCAACCGCAGAAACCAGGCACCTTCTGGAAGATGATCGCAATTTCAGTACAAGGAGGAACATCAACATGCAAGTTCCTCCTAAGCCCCAAGATCTGGCTGAAATGGATGCCTCCCTTCGTCGAGATATCTCGCAAGATTCCGACCTCTGGACCATCAATTGCTCAGTTTATGGTGCTGCGAGAGCTTTGGCTGATTCAAATCGAAGGCTGAAACCGACGATGGATCAAAAGACCAAAAGACGCTTGCATCAACTGAACGAGAAAATTGGATGGGCAAGACAGAATGCGTCCCGTGTTCAATGTGTGATTGACTACATAACATCTGGTAAACCGTTCACGGAAAGGGTTCGAAAGTTCGCCCAAGAACTAAGGACCTTGAATCACACACTGAACAAGTCAAAGCTGCTGACAATCAAGCAGCATATTGTTGACAAAATAAGGCTGTTATCTGACGCAAGGAGGAGGATACAGAAGAGGGAGAGATGGATCAGGGAGAATCAACAGTTTCTTGCTGACCCATCACGCCTCTTCAGTGATCCCCCTGTTTTTGTAAAAAATCCACCCAAGCCCAAGGAGGTAGAGACTTTTTGGAGAGAGATGTACAAGATCCCGAAAACACTAGAGTTGAAAGAAGATACTGACAATATCATCCGCTTCAAGGAGTTTTGCGACAACCTCATAAAATCTGATGAGGAGTGCCCATCAGTCACTGCCGAAGAGGTGAAAAAAGCACTTAGAGGCACGAAGAACTTTTCCGGTGCTGGACCAGATTGTATCAAGAACTTTTGGTGGAAGAAGTTTACTTCTATCCACCAACATTTGGCCCGCATATTCACCTCATATTTAAAGTCGGAGACGCCCATTCCGCAGTGGCTGGTGTTAGGACGTACTATACTCCTACCGAAAAAAGGCAACTTGTCCAAACCGGAGAATTACAGGCCAATAACTTGTTTGAACACACTGTATAAGATCTTTACAGCTGTCCTAAACAACAGGATTGTTCGACGAATTGAGCCTGTATGGCGAGAGATGTACGAACAACGAGGCTCGAAAAAAGGTGTAGCAGGCTGTCGAGAGAACCTGCTGATTGACAGGTGTGTTTGTAAAGACGCTACAGTCCATCAGCGCGTCCTTTCAATGGCCTGGATTGACTACCGGAAAGCTTTCGATTCAACCTCTCATAGACTTATCATCTCTCTGTTGGAAAGCTTGAAGGTACATCCACACATAGTGAGATGCATAGAGAGATTGATGCCTCTTTGGAAAACTAGATTTACAATCTCATCTAGGAATCATCGAGTGACGACGAACAAGGTCACCTTCCAGAGGGGCGTCTTTCAAGGGGATAGTATGAGCCCTTTACTTTTTTGCATCACACTTCTGCCTCTATCTCTCGCACTACGAAATTCTCCTGGATACCTCTGTGGCGACACTAATCAGCGTGAGCATAAGGTCACTCATGTATTTTATATGGATGACCTGAAGATCTATGCCGCTGGTAAAAGCAAACTTCAAACTGCTATAAATATCGTCAAGAACTACACAGGAGAGATTGGGATGGACTTTGGTTTGGAAAAGTGTGCCAAAATTCATTTGAAGAAAGGAAAGATTACTGGCGTTCACAAGGACCCTGAGCTTGTCGATATAAGTGTTATTAGACATCTTAACACTGGAGAGACCTATACATACCTGGGCGTGCCTCAAAGCCGCATTCAGGACGTAACATCAGTGAAGGAGTCTCTCCGAAGCAGATACAAGCATCTTCTTCGACAGATTTGGTCTTCCAATCTGTCGGCGTTGAACAAGGTATCTGCGACTAACATGCTTGCCGTCCCGGTCCTACTCTACTCGTTTGGGGTGGTTCAATGGACGAAGAACGAGCTTAAGGCCCTTGATGTCACCACGCGTAAGATCATGCATATGCGTAAAAGCTTGCATATCAATTCGTCAGTTCCGCGATTATACATTTCACGCCGTCAAGGCGGACGCGGACTTCTGAATCTCCAGTGTCTTCATAACCGAATTATTTTGAGTACAGCTTACATCGTTGCAAATGGCAGAGATCCTCTCCTAAAGATGGTCAGAAACCACGAGATGATTGGCGAAGGAGCGTTCCTTTACAAAGCCGCGGAGCAAGCTGCCGAGACCCTTGGCCTGAATTTTAATATCAGAAGTGAGGAAAGTGCATTACTCCATCTAGATGCTTCACGTCTAAAAGCCGAAGTGAAGAAAGCAGAGGTTGGAAAATTTCACCAAGAGCTACTCGACAAGCATATGCACGGAAACTTTTACAGAAATGTAGAAAAACAGTCCTTGTCGAAGGAGCAAACTTTTGCTTTCCTCAAATCATCAGGGCTCAATTCAGGTACAGAGGGCTTTATTTTCGCATGCCAGGACGGTGTCATCTCCACCTTAGCATACCGTCACCGCATTTTATGTCAAGAAGTTCCCAGTGATAGGTGCAGAGCGTGTCATGCACACGCTGAGTACCTAGAACACATACTATCGGGGTGTCCAACCCACGCAGGAACAACGTATATCTATAGACATAACGCGGCCCTAAGAGTACTTTATTACCACCTTTGTCGCTCTTATGGTGTTGGTCGCGACCCTGCCCTGCCGAACGCTCCAAGGGATATAGAGTCAATTGTCCGAAACGAGAAGTGCCAGATTTTCTGGAACTATGATTTTCGGGCAGCAGTCTCCGTTGCGCACTCGAGGCCTGACATTGTTCTCCAAGACTTCGAGAAACGAACTATATTCGTGATCGAATTCTCGGCTCCGTCCGAATACAATATCACTGCAAAGGAGAAAGAAAAAGAGGAGAGGTATCAAGACCTTAAAAGAGAGCTGCAACGACTGTACCCAAAATATTCGGTACGAGTAATTGTCCTTGTGATAGGTGCTCTCGGAGGTGCTAAACTATCACTGGTTCGTAACCTCAAAGCCATACCCGCGTGCCAAAAATATGCCAAGGCACTTGCGAGATGGATGCAGAAAGCTGTCATCCTTGGGTCGCTTCGTGTCCTCAAGACACACGAGGGTTTCGCCGGCCTGTCGTTGTGATTTCGTCGTGCCCTGTGACCACCCATCTCACGGATGTGAGACGTGGCCATAGGTGTATTTTACCGCGGTTCCACTGGGGGCTATTGACATCTTTTTTTTTTTAGATGGCAGTTGCTCTTAGTGGTACCCTGCGGTGGTTGTTTAACTTTATTTTATATATATATATATATATATATATATATATATATATATATATACATATATATTATATTCGGTTTATATATTCGGTTTCGGTTTTGGTTCCTTAGGTATCAAACCGAAGGCTACGAGAATGAATAAGCAGTCGCGGACAATTGTCCAGGGATGGTCTCGAAGGAATAACCCCTAAGCGAAGGCCTTTACCCTTACCCTTTACCTAGCTGCTCGTGGGAACAACAATGACAACACAAAACATATTAGTAGTAAGTGCAGTTCAAAACAATCGAACGCGCAGGGCTCCCGACAATGGGTCGGACAACAATGCCTACTACCCTAGAGATGGGGGACCCAATCAAGACGGAGTCAATGCGATGGACCGGCAGAATCTCAGTATTTCTGGTGGACGGATCGACTCAATGACGACCTGCTAGAGTGCTACGATAGCAGTATGGCCCCCGAACGAGAAGGTAACGTGGCACGACTGCAGGTTCTGTGGTGCGAGAAACACCCAGAGCTCTCGCACTTTTCGCGTCAACGTCTGCGAAACCATGCCGAACACCTCCGAAAAAGGGGCTATGTAAGCGAAGCGCCTATTGTATCGCAGCCAGAACAAGCTGGCAACAGAGAAAGAGTGGCGACACTGAGACCAACCGTGAACAGGCATCCAATAGACGAAGAACGATGCTTCAGGACTCGGAGATACATCTACATTCAGGTTTCTCCCAAGCCCAAAGATCTGACTGAACTGGATGATGAGCTTTGTGAAGATTTTTACGAAGAATCCGACCTCTGGACAATCAATTGTGGTGTTTGCAGTGCAGCGAGAACTTCCCCAGATGCAAACCGAGAAACAAAATCAACGGTTGATCATAAGACCTAAAGACTCATACATCAACTCAGCACAAATATAGGCTGGGCAAGAAAGTAAGCATCGCGCCTTCAGTGTGTAACTGACTACGTTACAGCTGGCAGGAATTTCACTGCCAAGGTCCGAAAGTTCGCGCGTGAGCTGCGGATGCGTCATCACACATTCAACAAGTCAAAGCTACTGAACATCAGGCAACATATTGTTGACAGAATACGAGTACTATCTAACGCTAAGCGAAGTCTAGAACGGAGGGATAGGTGGGTCAGAGAAAATCAACCGTTTTTGTCTGACCATCTCGACCCTTCCAAGACCTTCCAGTTACTGTTGACCATCCGCCCAAACCAGAGGAGGTCGAAGCATTTTGGAGAGAAGTCTACGAGGTCCAACATCCAATTCAAGAAGGCTCAAACAACATAAATAGCTTCAAGGAGCTGTGCAATGCCCTCATAACAGCTGAGGAGGAATGCCCACCTATCAGTACCGAGGAAGTGAAGAACGTATTAAGAGGCATGAAGAACTATTCCGCTCCCGGTCCAGATGGTATCAAGACCTTCTGGTGGAAGAAGTTTCCTTCAACCCACCAGCATATGGCCTTAATTTTCACCTTATATCTAAAGTCTGAAGAGCCTAATCCGGAGTGGTTGTTGGAAGGGCGCACAGTGCTCCTGCCGAAGACGGGCAACTTAGCTGACCCTAAGAATTACAGACCAATAACTTGTCTGAACACACTGTATATGATCTTTACAGCTATCCTAAATGATAGCATTCTTCGGACAATTGGACCTGTGTGGCGAGAGATGTATGAACAACGCGGCTCAAAGAAAGGCGTAGCAGGATGTCGGGAGAACCTGCTCATCGATAGATGTGTTTGCAAAGACGCAGCATCGTATCAGCGATCCCTATCGATGGCGTGGATTGATTACCGAAAAGCTTTCGATTAAACCTCCCATAGACTTATCATCTGTCTGTTGGAAAGCTTGAAGGTCATCCACACGTCGTGAGGTGCATAGAGAGATTAATGCCGCTTTGGAATACCAGACTTACTATCTCATCTGGAAATCATCCTGTGATCACTAACAGTGTCACCTTTCAGAGAGGTCTGTTTTAGGGCGACACCATGAGCCCTCTTCTCCTTTGCCTCACATTATTGCCACTGTCTCTCGCACTTCGCCATTCCGAAGGGTACCTCTGTGGCAAACCTGGAGGTCTAAAGCATAAGGTCACTCATGTATTTTACATGGACGATCTCAAGATCTATGCTAGAAATAAGAGAAACTACATCAAGCTCTAAAAATTGGCAAAGGGCACACACAAGAGATTGGAATGGAGTTCGGGTTAGAGAAACGCGCCATGGTTAATTTGAAGCAAGAAAAACTTAATGGCATCCCCGAAGACCCTGAGCTCGTTGACAGAAGCGCTATATGACACCTTAGCGCTGGAGAGACCTATACGTACCTGGGCGTGCCACAGAGCCACATTTAGGATGTGACATCTATAAAGGATACTCTCCGAAGCAGATACAAAGTATCTGCAACGAATATGCTTGCCGTCCCGGTAGTACTCTATTCATTTGGAGTGGCTCCATGGACGGACGACGGCATCAGATCCCTTGATATCGGGACGCGAAAGGTTTTGCACATGAACAACAACATGCACCTTAAGTCTTCTGTTCCGTGACTTTAGATCTCATGCCGCCTAGGTGGTCGCGGAATACTGAATCTTGAATGTCTTCACAACAGGATTATTATGGTTAAAGCACATATAGTTGCAAATGGACAAGACCCTTTTCTTAAAATGGTCAGGAAACATGAAGAAATGGGCAAAGAGACGTTTCTGTACAAAGTAGCGGAGGTGGCTGCTGAGACACTCGACCTTGACTTGAATACCAGGGGTGAGCAAAATGCATCAAATCTGATCCATCTTGAATACTCACTTCTGCAGGCCCGGATTAAGAAAGCACAGGAGAAGAACTTCCGCGAAGAGCTCCTCGACAAGAGGATGCACGGCATTTTCCACAGAAATGTGGAAGATCAGTCGATGTCGTATGAGCTAACGTTTGCTTTCCTTAGATCACCCGGATTGAAGTCGGGCACGGAGGGCTTCATTTTGGTATGTCAAGACAGTGTCATTTTCAATCTAGCATTCCGTCGCCACATTTTGAGCCAAGACATTCCCGATGATAGCTGCAGAGCGTGTCAAGCACACCCCGAGCATCTAGGACTCATGTTATTTAGTTGTCCCACTCATGCGGGAACTACCTACATTCAAAGGCACAATGCAGTTCTAAGGGTGCATTATCACTATCTCTGTCACTCTCACGGAATTGGCCCAAATACCGCTCCGCTTAACGCTTCTAGGGAAATAGAGTCAATTGTCGAAAATGAGAAGTGCCGTAAGTACTGGAACTTCATATTCTCGACAATTGTTTCTGTTCCGCAGTCGAGGCCTGACATAGTTCTCCTTGACTTCGAGAAACGAACCATGTTCGTAATCGTATGTTCTGCACCAGCTGACAAAACGTCGCAGCCAAGGAGAAAGAAAAGAAGGAGAGGTATAAAGATCTTATAAGGGAGTTGTGACGGTTATACCCCGAATATTCTGTTAAGCTAATCGTCTCAATCATCGGCACTCTTGGAGGTGCCAAAGTTTCACTAACTAATAGCCTGAAAAGCATCCCTGTGTGTCAACAAAATGCTGAGACACTTGCGGGGAAAATGCAGAAGGCGGGCGTCCTTGGGTCGCTTCGTGTCCTTAGGGTGCACGAGACTTTTGCCGGATCATCGTATTGAATTCATCGCAGACTGTAACCACCTATCTCACGGTCGTGAGACGTGGTTACAGCTGAAATTTTAACGCGATTTCGCTGGGAGGGGGTGCAATTTTTCAGATTATCACCCGCTCCCGGCGAAATCGTGCGGTTGTCCTTATGACAAACTTTTAACTATATATATATTAGGGTGTTTCACGAAAAAACTTATTTTTATTTTTCGGCTTTTTTTCTGTTTCGCGTTTTTTTTTCTGTTCCAGGTTCTTTCTGTCTCAGATTTTGTCTGTTTCAGGTTTTTCTTCTGTTTCAGTTTTTTTGTCTGTTTCAGGTTTTTTTTTCTGTGGCAGGGTTTTTCCGTTTCAGGTATTTTCTGTTTCAGGTTTCTTCTTTTTCAGGTTTTTTCTGTTTCAGGTTTTTCTGTTTTCATAGTTGAAGTAGATTTTTATACCTAATTGTAAAAACTAGGTTGAGATTTTGTTGCTGTTAAATAAATATTTTCGAATGGATTATTGAATGTCTATTCACTCATGATTTCCCTCTCCTATTAATTTCGAATTAGGTCTTCTAAGTGAACCTTAGTTAATAGTTAGATGTGCGCATGAGCAGCTCAATTCTCATCAAAATAATCTATATGAAAATGAGGGTGGGATATAGTGCGCTGAAACGATGAATCATCTAATAATACATACACGCATGCGCAGTTTAATTCAAAGCTTCTTGTTCAGCGTGAAGGTGGATTGAGTGAATCCCCCGATAACATATACGCGCTTGCCCATGCGCATTTTGATCCACAGCTTCATGGTTAGAGTGGAGGTGGGCCGGTGAATCCCCTTATAATATTAAAGAGCATGCGCAGTTCAAATCTTAACAGAATATTCTAGATGCAGGTGGGGTGAGGTGTAGTGCTGTGAGGTGTCCCTCAGATAAAGTGTTACTAGTATTGTGAGGGGGCTCCCACTAATAAAAGATTACGAATGCGCAGTTTGATTCAAAGGTTCTTTGTCAGAGTAAAGGTGGGGTCCAGTGACCATGCAACGGAAACCCCTATTAAAATGTTGCGCATGCGCAGAGTGTAGATTTCTAGCTATAAAAGCGCGTCTCCGTAGCGATTCCTTCATTTAGCAACCAGGCGACCTGCTGAGAGTAGTAAGCAGCAGCAGAGACCAGCTTCCAAAGTGTCTGGAGAGTAGCAAACCCAGCAGCAGGGACCAGCTCCAAAAATGCCTGGGATGCCTGAATGAATGTGAGTTACTATTTACCATGACAGAAGAAGCAATAGCTGTACTCCCACATTTACCAGATGGCGATTCCAAGAATGAATACATTCACCGCATGTTAAGACAATGAAATGCCAATACAGGAACCTTAAAATCTATACTGAAGGATCTTTTCTGGGCATCAGAGAATCAGAGATGCCTTCACGTCATTAATTGAATCATCAGTCTCAGCGCCATTTTCCAACAACATTTGAGAAGCGGTGCTTCTATAAATGCAGCAGCTGACGCAAAAGACGATATCATCAAACCACTTCACTGGGCCAATTTCAAGAAAGCAATGCAATGTCGACTACAAACTAATTTAATAACAAACCTTGTAAATACAAGTATAAGTAATTTTTTAAGCGATGACTCTGCATTATTCCAAGAACGAATGCGATTTGTATGAAATAAGTATAGGCCTGTCAAAGTTTATGGTGTGCTTGTAGCTAAATATAGACATGAACCGAAGGAAGATGTGTCTTTACATGTGGAAACATTTCTGGCTGAAACGAATGACATATTCCCGGCGACATTGTTAGACGATTAGTTCAATGAATATATCAAATATGCAATCCTGCAAAAAGTTGAAGAATTCCAGGAAACTGATTCAGATTGGACATTGCATTGAATCATATACCTGGAAATCAATGTAAATAAATATAATCCTTTGCGAGCTATTTTATTTATCACCCTACCTCATCCAATTATGAGAAAGAAAGCATGTGTAAATGTAGAAAATGAGGATGATAATCAATGTTTCGAATAGGTTATTCTATCAGCATTATATTCAAATTTAGAGCGTGCCCATGGCGTTTCTAATTATAATATGCGTGAAGATAGGTTAGATTTCACTGTTATGGACTTTCCTGAAACTTTAAAGAATATCCTTGAATTTGAGCGACAAAATATTTCCATCAATTTATACGGTCTCGTACAAAGGAGTGTTGATTGCACTGTCCTTCCCTTATATATTACGTCACAAAAGAGGGAACGTCATGTTAATCTTTCAAACGTAGAAGAAGATTACATTGATGAGAGCATTGATGATAATGTGTGTGAAATAGATGATGAAGGCATCGGCACTTCAAATTTCCACTATTTATGGATTAAATATCTATCTGCACTAGCTGCTAAAGAACTATCTAAAAATGAACGTAGAAAGTAAATTTTCGATTTATGTATTCATTACTCTTCAAGTAAAGAAAAGTTGTGTGAACACAATGCTAACTGTAAAAAGATAAATCATTGTAGAATGAAATTACGAAAACCTGATAAAAATATCATTGAGTTCACAAAATAGAAGTAAGGAAAAGGTACCGTTTTTCGTATATGGCGAAAAATAGGCTATTACATAAAATATAGTTATGATGACGCACTGTCCGACTATAAGGCATGCCCGGAAGATGAAGCTGATCATGCCAAATGGTTTGCAAACGATTTGCAACAATTCGCAGACGATGCTGAAACACCATTCATGTGACCCATACCAATGGAGAACTTGACTACTGATCAGAAGGCTGCCTTCAGGGAAGCTACTACCTGCCACATTTGTGAGCAGAGTATAGCACCCGGTCAAAAGAAGGTGCGTGACCATTCAGATTCAACCGGCAAATACCAAGGGCCTGCTCATGAAGAATGCAATCTAAATTACAGAGATTTTCGAACCATACCCATTGTCATCCATAATTTGAGTGGGTATGATGCTCATTTCATTATTCGAGAAATAGCCACTGAGTTTGAAGGGCGAATTGATCTACTCCCTCAGAATAAAAAGAGGCGTATTAGCTTCAAAAGAAATTTTAGAGAGAGTGAGATGAAATTCCGCTTTATTGGTCCATTCCACGCGATGGCTCCTTCGCTAAATAAATTAGAATCATGCCTGGATGAATACAAAATAGTAGGCAGAGTCTTTTCAAATCCAATTGCCAAATCAATCAAATTGCTAACGCGGAAAGGAGTTTATCCTCATGAGTACTTTGAATTCTGGGGAAAAGTTCAAAGAAACGCAACTACCACCTAAAGAAAAATTGTATAGCACATTGAATGACTTTACAATTTCCGATGAAGATTTTCAGCATGCGCGACGGGTATGGTCTGAATTTAATTGCAAAAATCTTGGCGATTATGTGTATCTGTAAATGAAAACAAATACATTAGTACTTGCAGATATCTCTTATAGCCTTGATCCAGCGCATTATTATACATCTCCTGGTTTGACCTGGGATGATATGTTAAAATATACCAGAATAGGACTAGAACTCCTCACTGACATTGATAGTGTCCTGTTTATTGAGTTAGGTATAAGGGGTGGAGTTATTCAATGCTCCAACCGTTATGCCGAAGCCAATAAGCCCTATATGGAAGTTTACAATGACAATGATAAGATCATCTATGTAGTATATTTTGACGCCAGCAACCTCTATAGTTGGACAATGGCACAAGCGCTTCCATTTGGTGGTTTCGAGTGGGTATCAAATGTTTACAGTAGCTTCAACTGTAATGTTCCCGATGATGCCCTTCTTGGCTACATACTTGAAGTAGATTTGGAATACCCTGAAGAACTTCATGATACCCACACTGATTAAGCTTTCTGCCCTGAACAATCGAAACCACCGGGGTCAAACCAGGAGAAACTCCTAACTACCCTCCTACCGAAACGAAAGCATATTCTCCATTACCGTGCATTGAAACAAGCTGTGACAAACAGTCTTCAGCTTGTTAAAATCCTTTGAGTTCTTACATTTAATCAAGCTTCATGATTAAAATCATACATAGATTTCAACACAGCAAAAAGAGCTGCAGCTAAAAATGAATTTGAGAAATATTTGTTCAAACTCATGAACAATGCCGTGTACGGTAAGAAAATGGAGAATGTGTCCAAACATGTGGATGTTAAACTCGTTAGAAAGTGGGAGGGTAGCTATGGAGCAGAAGCCCTCATATCCAGACCTTATTTCCACAGCCGAGCAATCTTCCATGAAGATATGGTGGCTGTGGAACTTAGGAAGACTGAGGTTTTGATGAGCGAACCCATCTATGTTAGGCTTATTGTGCTGGACATTTCAAAAACCTTGATCTATGCCTTGCATTATGGCTATATGCTTAAAAAATACAGTTAGTTTGTGAGGTTAAATTTCCCGATATTTACATGGATATGAAACAAGATATCAACAAGTTTGACATATCCGATTATCCTATAAATTCTAGGCCTCATGAAAAATGAGTGCAGTGGACAGGTCATTACTGAATTTGTTGGCATGAGGAGTAAGATGTACAGCATTCGCGTAAATAGCCTGTGTAAACAATTAACCTATGAATCGGCGTACATATTGTGAATAGTTTATAACTCGATGAAAAATTTTGTCGGGATTGATGATGATTGTAAAAACATGAGAAAATGAGCGAGATTTTTTATATGCATTTCATATGTTTTTTTTTTATTTATCACAATCTTACATCTGATTGCGTACATAACTTTTTAACATTAGTTTAATGATACTTTATCCCTAGTTAGCATTAGTTTTGAAGCTTAGCTTAACGTTACTTCAATGTTTGCTTAAAGTTACCTCAACGTTCGCTTAACGTTACTTTAACGTTAGCTTAACGTTACTTCAACGTTAGCTTGACATTACTTTAACCTTAGCTCATCGTTAGATCAACGCTACTTTAACGTTAGCTCAACGTTAGCATAACGTTAGCTTAACCTTAGCGTTACGTTACTTTAAGGTTAACCTAATGTTACTTTATCGTTACTTTGAAGTGAACTTAATGTTACTTTAACGTTAAATTAACGTTGCTTTAACGTTACTTTAATATTACTTTAACGTTAGCTTAACGTTACTTTCACATTACTTTAACGTTAGTTTAACGTTACTTCATCGTTAGCTTAACGTTAGTTTAACTTTATTACATGTCTGTTTTTTCTATCCAGCTAATGTGCAAAATGTCCAACCCAAGGAATTTGACATAGATTTTATTTTCACGTCTAGTAATGACTTTGTCTACAAGGTAAATGTCGGTATACCTGAATTTTTAGAGTTCCTCTTGATAAAAGCCTCCAGCAACTGATTCATCCTGATAGTCCTTCAGTTAATATCTTACTGGTTTATTTGCCATGATCCGATCCACAGTAAATATTTCAGTTGTCCAGTTGGGTGTGTATCCTTTCTCAAAAATGTTTTTAGTCTTGCTGATTCGAACTTTGTCACCAACTTTGAATTTTTGAAGCTTCAAAATAATTTTTCTTTGTTTCTGGAAGCGCTGCATCAATTCTTCCTCATTATCGGTGGTTACATCTTTTGGTTTCATACCAATTGTTCGAAGTTCCGTGTTGTTATACTTGAATATGAAAGTAAGCAAAATATCCAACCATTTGTCAGTAACCTGCAAGCGGAATTTTGGTCACATCCCATTCTTGGGTGTACGATTGAATCGTCCAATAATGTACACTTTTGAATTACTGTAATGTCATGTTCACTCTTGCTTTTCACAGGAACTGCCCAGGCATACTTTGAAAATATATCTATAACAGTAAGCAGGTATTTGAAACTCATATTCTCTTGAGAATATTGTAACATTTCAATAAAGTCAGCCTGCCATATTTCATCTATATCACGCATTATCGCAGAATGACGCGGATAATTTTTTCTTGCAGATTTATGTAGCTCTGTGACTACTATCTTCTTCTTTGCGTTCATTCTCTAATGCGTTCAGTCGAGCGTCTCGTTGAGCAACGAGTTCAGCATTGTGTAGCGATTACTCTTGTTGAGTATCAATCTGTAAATTCTTTAATTTCTCATTTACTGATTCATCAAGAATTTTCATTATGTGTTAATTATGTATTATATATCAAATCTCAAATTAACAGCATCAAGCTGTTCTTCAGCGTCTTGAAGGTCATAGAGTCTTTTCTTATCGATATCGTAATTTCCGTTAGAGGTAAATTTAAAATCAATACCCGGAGGTCCACGATTTGCGGACGCAGCTCGATTCAGAGGATGTCCGAACATGTCGATACTCTTTTGAATACTGACGCTTCAGTGAGCTTCAGTCTCCTAATATATGATTTGAGCTTCTCGCAATTCTTTTGTGATGGAAATAATTTCATTATTGATTACTTGGATTTCCTCCTTAGATCCCTTTACGATCATCTCAATTAATGTAGTCTGGCCTTGAATCTGTTCTGGCTATTAAAAATGGAGGTATGGAACTCTTTAATTGTTTCTTTTTCTTGAATGAACCTCCACTTATTGATGATCGTTAATGTGGAAAAAGTTTCGCTATAATATTCTTATACTGTAGAGTATTATTTTAATGCCTGGGTTTTGAGAAACTTTGATTCTTTCAGTGTGCACTTGTAGTAATAAGAATTTTTTTATAGTTGTCTTGATCATCCTGACTTCTATACGTTTCATCAGGTTTTTGTTCAAATAAGAGTTCAAACGAACCAGTACTTTGCCGATACTATTTTTCACCAATATTGATATATTGTCCATTAAAGCTGATTGGTGTATCACCAATAATAAACGTTCCATAATTGGCTTTTTGTACACCGTAAACCATATACCAATATTGTTTCCTATTTCTATTTAATAGTCCAATAAATTTATTTTTCAACTTTTCATAATTTTCAGTAGGTTCATCATTCAATAACTTTTGTAATGGTGTAACTATAGGTTTAAAATGCTCACTAATAATATTCTCTGTAGCTTCTTTTCCTAACTTTAGCATGCGGTGTTTCCTTCGAATACCATTGCTTACTTTTGCTATTTGATGAAGAACATCTTGCTCTTTACGAAACATGTTTATACTTCAGTGTGTCGCACAAAACTAACTTCATTCACAATCAAGCAATCCTATTTATAGAATAACCAAACAGTAAAATCCTTTTCTATATCTACCCTCATTCAAATAAATATCTTTTCCGATAACTGAAAATCCATATTCATCTGTATTCCAACATGCTAAACAGAATTTTGGGAACTAAGTGTGAGTCATATCAGTATTAACATAATCCTTATACACAAGTTTGAGATTTTCGTCGTTTTGCCGAAAAAGAAGTCATGAATTAACATTATCTCGGACTAGATGTTTAGGAACGCGAGCATAACACTGACGTGTCTAACCATGCAGGAGAAGGTTCTAACATTGTTCTGCTTCTGATAATTAACGTTCATTAATCGCGTGGCGATGTCACGTGATGGGTGTCGTTTATAATCGCAAAGTGGGTGCACGTTATATGAGTAAGGTGCCATGCAAGAAATAAGTGATTCTTCAATCAGCTCACAAGAGATTAACATCTCAGAACGTGCGCTTCCTCAAGAAACTAGGTCTCAGACTTGTTCAAGAAGGAAAAAGAAGGAAAAAAAGTTACCATAATTTATATATTATTTATTTGCCGCTGTTATAAAGATGGTAGAAATACTGAATGTTCCAGCTCCAGTGAGTTACGATGAATCTATAGCACACTATGAGGTTCATGCTCATCAACTTTATGTTTCATCATTATATAACAACAGTGATGAGATACGAATTGCAGTGCAACATGAAGATTTTTGCATTCTGCCAAGTGAAAGCACATTACGCATACACGGGAGACTAGTTCAGGCTTATGGAAATACAGCTGTGACAGCAACAACTCTAACTGGTAACGCCATGTGCTTATTTTTTGATGAAATTCGGTATGCATTGAATGGTATTGTGATTGACCGATGTAAAAATGCTAGACATACCAGAGCCATGAAGAATTACATTTCCTTGACTCTAAATCAGTTAAATTATGTTGAGAATGCAGGCTGCCTTGATATAGATCTGAATGCTCGAATGACAAATGACGCTGGATACTTTGATCCGAGTATCCCACTCTGCATGAGCCTCGGATTCGCTGAAGATCATCAAAAGATTATTGTAAATGCCAAACATGAACTAATTTCAACAAAAAGACGAATAGAAATTAATGCTATTATTAAATAAGCGTGAAGAGAACCCGAAGATTTCAAAATTATGCTACATAAAGCTAAATGGATGGTTCCCTATGTTCTACCTGAAAATCGTCAGAAGATACAGTTGCTAAACTATATATTGAAAAGGATCTACTTATGTCGATGAGTTTTAGATCCTGGGAAATATTTGAATATCCTCTAATTCCCGCTGCTCAGAACCATGTGTGGCAGGTGAAAACTTCCAGACAAATAATTACTGTATTTACTAGTTTCCGAATTAAAATGATGTAAAATAAAACTTTTTATTATGAATAATTAATCTTATTTTGAAAATAAAAGACAAGCTTTTTTCACCTAAAAAGTTGAATTTTATTTTTCAAAATAAATACCTTTTTTTACGGGGCATGAGAAGTTATGATTTAATCTTGAAGAAGTACATCTTGACATTATTCAGATAATATTTAGCCTTTAATATTGACAATTAAAAAAGTTATGCGTACGTCGTTATGCGAAGGACCCCAGGGTGCCAACAACAGTGCTGGGAAATAGGCGTGCCAGCTAAGGGGTAAATTTAAAATTTGATCACTATGTGTGGATGCACCTTCAATATTTCTCCAACAGACAGATGATAAGTCTATGAGAGGTTGAATCGAAAGCTTTCCGGTAGTTAATTCAGGCCATTGTCAGGACGCGCTGATGGGCTGCAGCTTATCTACAGACACACCTGCCAATTAGCAGGTTCTCTCGACAGCCTGCTACACCTTTTTTCGAGCCACGATGTTTGTACATCTCTCGCCACACAGGCTCAGTTCGTCGAACAATCCTGTTATTTAGGGCAGCAGTGAATATCTTATACAATGTGTTCAAACAAGGTATGGGCCTGTAATTTTCTGGGTTGGAGAAGTGGCCTTTTTCGGTAGAAGAAAAGTGTGTCCTAACACCAGCCACTGCGGAATAGGCGTATCCAACACTGAATATGAGTGGAATATGCGGGCCAAATGTTGGTGTGTAAAAATAAACTTCTTCCATCAGAAGTTCTTGATACAATCCGGTCCAGCAGCGGAAAAGTTGCTCGTGCCACTAAGTGCTTTCTTCACGTCTTCGGCAGTGATTGGTGGACATTCCTCCTCAAATTTCATGAGGTTGACGCAAAACTCCTTGAAGCGGATGATGTTCTCAGTATCTTCTTTCAACTTTAGTAATATCGGGATCTTGTATACCCCTCCCCAAAAAGTGTCTGCCTCCTTGGGCTTGGGTGGATTTTTTACAGAAACAGGGAGATCGCTGAAGAGGCGCGATGAGTCAGCGAAAAACTGTTAATTCTCCCTGATCCATCTCTCCCTTTTCTGTATTCTCCTATTTGCGTTAGACAACAGCCGTATTTTGTCAACAATCTGCTGCTTGATTGTCAGTAGCTTTGACTTGTTCAGTGTGTGATTCAAGATTCTTAGTTCTTGGGTGAACATTCAAACCCTTTCCGTGAACGGTCTACGAGATGTTAGTTAGTCAATCACACATTTAATACGGGACGCATTCTGTCTTCCCCATCAACTCTTCTCGTTCAGTTGATGAAAGCGTCTTTTGGTATTTTGATCCATCGTCGGTTATAGCCTCCGATTTGAATCAGCCAAAGCTCTCGCAGCACCATAAACTGAGAAATTGATGGTCCAGAAGTCGGACTCTTGTGAGATATCTCCACGATGGGAGGCATCCATTCTAGCCAGATCTTGGGGCGTAGGAGGAACTTACATGTTAATGTCCCTCCTTGTCCTGAAATCACGATCATCTCTCAGAAGGTGCCGGCTTCCCGCGGTTTGTCTTAATGTCGCTTCTTCATCTTCGCCTGCAGCTTGAGCAAGCAATGCTTGGAGAAGTGCTCCGCGTACATATTCATTTTTCCGGAGGTAGTCGTCTTGATTTTGCAAAGGCACTCGTAATTATATGAATTTTCTTTCTTGACATTTCACGATGAAAAAGCACTAGCTCACAAAGTTTCACGCAAATCTCTTTTATTTTATTTTCTATTCAAATATAATCCCTTCTCATTTCAAAATACGCGCATTGGTAAATCCTCGAAAGCTCAGAAATTACTCCAAGATGCCGAGTGCAGTCTTTCATGAAACAGAATGGGCGAAAAGTAACCCTTCGTCTGCTCACAAGGTAATAAAGGTAATTTAGCCGTTAGCTTATAGTGGGAGTCACTCGCGCATACGTTGTACATTTTATCCCTGAACGCGGCATCTCAGCTGGGCGCTTCCCCGAGAAACTCGCGGGTTTACCTATCGCCAGGCTCTATGTATAACGTGTATGTTACAACATATATATATATATATATACTAGACTATTATGTGCGCGCGCAAGCGCGCGCCAACTTTTGGGTTCATGTTTTTCCTTTACTCATTTTTCGAATCACTATTTATTCCTTCAAATTCCTTGACCAATCAAATTTTTGATTTTATAACACAAAAAGTTGTGAACAATTATTTTCATTGAATCATTGAAATAATTTTTACGTCATATTTTTCTGAAAATTTGAATTAATAATAGCCCTTTAAACTATTCTAGAGAGAATTAAAATATATGTACACATAATTTCGAAATGAAAATTCAGATACTCATTTCGCAAAATCCAAAAATTTAAAAAAATATATAATTGGAATAGAGGTATTTTAAAGATTAACAAACTCTAATTATACAATGTATAGTCAATTGTAAATTGTTGAAAAAAATAATCAGCTAATGATTAATTAATCTGTTCATAACATGACAAACATTCAACTATAATTTTCATTCAAACATTGTAATAATTTGTATACTACATTGAGAAAAAAATTCACTATCATTTCTGAAAATTTAATATATCAGTAACCTCCCATACTAATTTCAGAGAAAATAAAATCATATTCACATATAATTTTTAAAACTGAATGCAGACACTCGTTTCACAACATCAGCATGATTTAAAAAATAATGTAATTAGTGGTATTTCAAATTTAAATAAACTTTTATTATGCAAATTATATCCAGTATTCAATTACTAAACCTGGAAGTAAATGATCAATTTATGATTCTGAATTTAAAACAATTTAAATTATATCTTTATGTAATTCAATTTTGTGGTTAAAATTATCAGCTAATAATTAATTAAACAGTTCACAACATAAGAACCCTCAAGCAATTATTTTCATCGAAACAATCAAATTATTTCTACTCCATATTTTTTTTCCTTAATTTTGAACTTCATTTCTGAATATTTTGATTTATTGATAAGCTTTCTCAAAAATTCCAGAAAATTCAAGTTCTAGTAGAATCAATAATTAATCACTCATTTAAAAACACAAAAAGCATCACAGAATTATTTTCATTTAAATATTGAATAAATTTTGAATTAAAATTTTCAAGATATTTAATTGCATTACTTAAATTTAAATTACTAATAATATTTTATACAAATTTCATAAAAAATCAAAACATATGTACATATAATTTTGGAAATTGAATTCAGATAAACATTTCAGATCATCGCAAAGTCAATAATCAATTTACGTTATCAATTTAAATTATTAATAACCTTCCAAAGTAATACCAGGAGAAATTGAAATGTATGCACATATAATTTTGGAAATTGAATTCGGATACTCACTTCACAACATCACAAACATTTTGAAAAAATTATATCATTGTAATGGAGATATTTTAAAGAAAAGATACATTTTTAGCATAAAAATAGCAGCCAATATTAAATCACATAAGCTTAATGTAAATAATCAATTTATGTGACATAATTGAAAACAATTCAAAGTAAATCTTTATGTAATTCACTTTTTTGAAAATAATAAATCATTCAATGGCTAATAATAGTTGATTCATCTGTTCAGAACATAAAAATCAATCAACAATATTATTTGCATTAAAACATCAAAATAACTTCTATCTTATATTTTTCTGAAAATTTCAATTATTCATAATATTTTTAACTAATTCCATAAAAGCTTAGAACACATGTACATATAAGTTTGGAGATTATTCAGATAATTATCTCACAACATCGCAATCATTTAGAAAATTATAAAATTGGAATAGAAGTATTTTAAATACAAATAAACTTTTATTATACAAATCATATCCAATATCTGATTAAATAACGATTCCTTCTATACTACAATCTTACATAAGATGGAGGTTACCTTTTCCATATGAAGGATTTGAACTTTTATTTCTGAAGATTTAATTTATTCATAGAACAGAATCAGTTAATATATAATTTATAAGTTCACAACAAAAAAAGCATTACGCAATTGTTCTCGTTGAAACATTCAAAATATATTTTTTCATTTGAAATTGCATTTCTATACATTGAATTGATTAATGACTTTTAAAACTAATTCCAGGAAAATTTAAAATATATATATATAATAATTAATCATTTCACAACATAAGAAGCAATAAACAGTTATTTTAATCAAAACATTCGAATGATTTTTACTTTATATTTTTCTGAAATTTTGAATTAATAATAACCTTTTAAACTAATTCTACAGAAAAGTAAAAAATATGTACATATAATATTGAAAGCAGAATTCAGGTACTTATTTCACAACTTATTTGTTGTTTAATATATTTAAATACCAAAAATTAAAAGGAAAAAATCCTAATTTAATATTGAAAAAAATTGATCAGCTAATGATTCATTCATCTGTTGACAACATAAAAAGCACTCAACTATAATTTTCATTCAGGCATTCAAACAGTTTTTACTTTGCATTTTTTTTAAATTTACAGTTTCATTTCAGAAAATTCGGTTTATCAGTAACCTTTTAGAGTAATTTCAGAAAAAATTAAAACATATTCAACTATAATTCTGAAAATTAAATTCAAATAATTATTTCGCAACATCACAAACATTGGCGGACAATACGTACTTTTTCTTTATTCATAATGTTTCCCCTAAGCGACTTCATTCTTTCTCATTTGCTCCCCTAGCACCCTCTAACTCATTCATCGACTCTTCCCCCAAACCATCCTTCCCTGGAATCATTACCACATTCTCTTGCCAGCTTCCTTTATCTTCCATTCCTCTCCTACATCCTTCCCATACATGCTCCCATGTTTCCTCTTCCTATTCGCAAATTCTGCACTTCCTGTTATCTTTCTTTTCCCCATACATACTTGCCCTTACCTCGTTTCCCAATCTAAATCTTGCTACTCTGGTCCATCTTTTCTCTCCCCATCCCTCTTCTAAATACTTTTGTACTTCTTCCTTTTTTATCATCTTATACCATATATTATATTTTGATTCCTCAATCATCCCCCATCTTTTTATTAATTGTCTTTCTCTCTTCCTATTTTCCACTTCTTCATAGTTTACTCCAGTCACGTAATCTATCTCTCTAGCCTTAAAGAACTCCCTGCTTTCTTCTTCCAATCTCGTTCATTCCATCGCCCTCCCTCTCCTCTCTTCTACCACCATCAAACACTTTCTCGCTAACTCCCCTCCCTTTCCCTCCCACAGCTTAGTCTCAAAATTCCATGCACTCTTTCCTCCTTTCCTGCCCTAGTACTTAATTAATCCCTTTGCGATTCTTCTCTCACCATATATCCCAGCGCCCTCCCGTCTAACCCTAGCGTCCACGTTACATACCTTTCTTGTCAACTCTCAATCTCTTTCCTTTCTTCCCATCCCCATATCTCTGCTCCGTCACCTAATACCGGCCATACCAGCGTATCAAATAACCACATTCTCCTTCTCCATTTTTTTTACCTTCTTTTTCCTATTCCCCATATCTGTTTCATTACCCCTGCTGCTTTTTTTATCCTTTCTTATATATGAGCTCTATGGTCTCCATTTGCTTGCAAGGTATATCCCAAATACTTAAACTCTTATACTTCATTTAATTTTATTCCCTTCCATCTCCCCGTCCATTCTTCCTTTCTTCCTCCTCCTTTTATAAATCTCATTAGCTTTGTCTTTTCTACATTTAAATTCAACTTTTTTCCATCTAAGTATCTAAGACATCCTTGCCTTACTCCTCTCACCAACCAGAAACTATCTCCCACTTGCTCTCCTACTTTTACCTTGCATTTTGTCTCTCTGAAAATTGCCGATACTCTCTTTGTTAATCCCTCTCGTATCCCCTTTTTTCAATATAACTTTTTCTATCTCACTACGGTCTAATGAGTCAAGCGCCGCCGTTAGGTCCACAAACATTGCTATCATTACCCCTTTCTCCCTTTTAATTCTCCTATTTACTAAATAGTTCAGAAAATATATATCGTCGATCACTCCCATCCCTTTTCAAATTCCTGTCTGATTGGGTGGCTCTATCTTTTTCTCCACAACTTATTTTTTTAACCTCTCCGGTAAAACAGTCACATATACTTTATATAGTGTTGGCATTAGTGTCATTCCTCTATAATCTTTAGCCTCATTTCCTGTGCCTTTCTTGACTATTGGTATCACTACTCCTTCTTTCCATAACTCTGGCCACCCCTCTCCTCTCCATACTCTATTGCACATTATCCATGCCCATTCCTCTAATTCTGTCCCCCCATATTTCCATACTTCATTTGGAATCTCATCTATACCAGGTGCCTTTCCATCTTTCATCATCCCTAATACCTTGACTATTTCCTCTCTTGTAATGTCCTCCTCATCTGTTTCCCTACCATATTTTCCTCCTTTCCTAACTTTCCTCTCTACCCCTCCTAGTAATTCCATTAAATATTTCTTCCATTCTACCATTTCAATATCCTGGTTTAATCTTTTCTTCTTCTTCTCTCTTTATTTACCACCTTCCAGACCTCTTTATCCGTCCTAGCCGTCTCCGCTTCTTCTTCAAACCTTTTATTTTCCTCCTCTTTTTTTTTGATCACACAACTCATCAGTTCAAAAAAGAAGAATCATTAAACTATAACTTTCATTAAAACATTCACATAATTTTTACTTTATATAATTCCTTTAATTTGAACTTTCATTTCTGAATATTTGACTTATTAATAATCTTCTACACCAATTACAAAAAATATAAGTTTCAATGGATCAGTTAATACTTAATTAACCAGTTCATAACATGAAAAGCATGACACAATTATTTCCATTGAAACATTGAAATTATTTCTAGATTATCTTCTCCTTTAAATTTGAAATTTCATTTCTGTACATTTAATGTATTACTAACCTTTTAAACTGATAAAAAAGAACTAAAATATATGTGCATATCATCTTGAAAAATGAATTCAAATAGAGTCATTTCACAACGTCACAAGCATTTGAAAAGATTATATAATTGCAATACAGGTATTTTAAAGAAAATGTAAAGTTTAATTATAGCAATAATAACCAATATCCAATTACATAACCTTCAAGTAAATAATCAATTTATGTGACTTGACTGAAAAAAATTTTTTAATCAATCTTTATTTAATTCAAAGTTTCTAACAAAATTGAGCGACCAATAATTAGTTAAACTGTTCACAACATACAAGGCATGAAACTATTATTTTCATTGGAACATTCAAATAATTTTTACTTAATATTTTTTAAACATCCTGAAAATTGGAATTATTAATAACTTTTTATATTAATTTTCAGAAAAATTTAAACATAGTATTCAGATGTAATTTTGAAAATTAAATTCAGATACTCATTTAAGCATTAATCTATAACTTTCATCGAAACATTCAAATAATTTTTACTTTATATATATATTTTTTCAAATTCGAACTCCCATTTCTGACAATTTGAATTATCAACAACCTTTCAAACTAATTCCAAAAAATTTAATTTATAATAGAATCAGTTAATAATTAATTAATCAGTTCATTACATAAAAAGCATTAGACAATTATTTACATTAACACATTGAAATAATTTTTACATTATATTCTCCTTTGAATTTGAAATTTCATTTCTATACATTGAATTCATTACTAACCTGCTAAACTAATTGAAAAAATATATATGTACATATAATCTTGAAAATTGAATTCAGATAGAGTTATTTCACAACGTCACAAGTATTTGAAAAGATTATATAATTGCAATAAAGGTATTTTAAAGAAAAAGTAAACTTTCATTATAAAAGTAATAATCGATATTCAATTACATAACCTTCGTATAAATAATCCATTTATGTTACTAAGATGAAAAAAAATTATAATTCAATTCCTTTGCAATTTGAAGTTTCTGACAAAATTAATCGGCCAACAATTAATTAAACTGTTTACAACATAAAAAGCATCAAACTATTATTTCCATTGAAACATTCAAATAATGTTTACTTTATATTTTTTAAACATGAAATTTCATATCTGCAAATTGGAATTATTATTAACTTTAATAATAATTTTCAAACAAATTTTAACATAGTATTTAGATATAATTTTTAAAAATAAATTCAGGTACTCATTTAAGCATTAATCTATAATTTTCATTGAAACATTCAAGTAGTTTTCACATTATATATATGTATGTATGTATGTATGTATATATATATATATATATATATATATATATTCGGTTCGGTTTCGGTTTCGATTCCCTTCGAATAGAACCGAAGGGCTTATGACAAAGCCAACGAACGCGTCCTTGGGTTGCGGATAGAGGGTCCCCGTACCAAGGGTTTCTGCTGAATATGGATACAATAATTAATAAGCAGTCGCGGACAATTGTCCAGGGATGGTCCCGATGGAATAACCCCTAAGCGAAGGTGTGCGAACCGTGCCGAAAGCTGCATGGCACCTGGGTGAGGTGTCTTTAACGGTGACTCTGGGATATCGGGCGATGTCTCGGAGTAATAGCCTTATCCTTGCACGCGGGGCTCTACAAGGATGGACGAACCCTTTCCCTAGCTGCTCGTGGGAACAACAATGAAACCAAAAAACCACCAAAATGTTGTAGATGCGGTTCAAAACGATCGAACGCGCAGAGCACCCGACAATGGATCGGCAAACAATGCCGATCATCCTAGAGTTCGGGGTGCTGAAAATAATTTAGATGGAAACACAACGACGAACCGGCGAAACGCCCACATGAGTGGACGGATCAATTTAAGAATGATGTGTTAGACTGCTACGATGCCAGTATTATCCCTGTTCGTGGAGGCTTTATGGTGCGTATGCATACTCTGTGGTGCCAGAAACACCCAGAGCTTCAACACGTTTCGCCGAAGTAAAGAAAGCAGAGGTTGGAAAATTTCACCAAGAGCTACT
>CAKNXH010056356.1:54958-77301 GCA_932178445.1 Andricus quercusramuli
TATACATATATATATATGTATATATATATATATATATATATATATATATATTAAATTGAATTTCCATACCTTTAATTCAATAGTAAGCTTTAAAAATAATTTTAAAAAAAATTTTTAATATATATGTACATATCATTTTGAAAATTTAATTCATATACAGTTATTTAACAACATGACAAAGACTTTTAAGAAATAATTATTCAATCAGTTCAGAAAATAAGAAGCATTGAATTATAACTTTCATTGAAAAATTCAATTAATTTTCACTTTATATTTTGTCAAGCTTTATAATATATCACTGCGATAGCGTCAGGAACTGAGACTATATCGTCATTCATCTAATATCATCGAGTATACTACAGTCAAGAAGGAATAGTATACTATTTCTTCGTGACGAAAATATAACGCGCATATATCCAGATAAAGAACATCTGCGCCTGGATTAAAAATGTAGAAAAATTACTGAGATACATTTTATTTTATGCCGTGTATTGAAAAATTCAGTCATAACAAGCAAAGATATAATATCTTACATTGAAAGTAATAGTAAAAATAAATAAATTGAAATAATGATCGGCGATCGATAAAATGAGAAATCTACTTCTTTAATTCTGTTAGTTTTAATTTTAATATATAGAGGTCACCCTATGACTTACTATAGCTAACAGAAATTCTCCCTCCATGAAATTACGAGTTTTCATCTATAGGATATATATATATATATATATATATATATATATATATATATATGAAACCGCATTCAGGGCGCAATATCAGTAAAGGAGTCTCTCCGAAGCAGAGACAAGCGGTTTCGTCTACAGATTTGGTCTTCAAATCTGTTGGCGTTGAACAAGGTATATGCGACTAACATGCTTGCCGTCCCAGGTCTGCTCTGCTCGTTGGGGTGGTTCAGTGGACGAAGAACGATCTTGCGGCCCTTGATATCGCCATGCGTAAGATCATGCATGTGCAAAAAAGATTGAATATCAATTCGTCATAGCAGAATGTCGGGAAAACCTGCTTATCGATATACACATCTGCAAAAACGCAGCAACCTACCAGCGCTACCCATCGATGGCGTGGATTGGCTACCGGAAAGCTTTCGATTCAACCTCCCATAAACCGATCATTTATCTGTTGGAAAGTTCAAAGGTCTATCCACACATCGTGAGGTGCATAGAGAGATTGATGCCGCTTTGGAAAAACAGATTAACCATCTCACCCGGAAAACATTCTGTGACAACTAACAACGTCACCTTTCAGAGAGGTGTCTTTCGGGGCGATATCATGAGTCCACTCCTCTCTTGCCTTACGTTATTGCCACTATCTCTTGAACTTTGCGATTCCTAAGGGTACTTCTGCGGCAAAACTGTAAACCGAAAGCATAAGATACCTCAAGTCCAAAAGTCCATGTAAAGAAAGTAGAGGTTGAAAAATTCTGCCAATAGCTATTCGGAAAGAAAATACATGGAAACGATCACAGTAATGTAGAAGATTAGCCCTTGTCGAAGGAGCAAATTTTTGCTTCACTCAGACCATCAGATCTTAATTCAGCTACGGCGGTTTTCATTTTCGCATGCCAGGACGGTGGTACATCAAGGCTGGTTTTCGGTATTGAAACAGCCCTCCAAAAATATAGTCTCGGGTGGCTCCATTCTAATGCCACTGTATTTTGATGCGCTAAACGACGTTTCAATACAACTTTTTTGGATCAAAACAGGACTGAAGTGAGAATCAAAACGTCAAACGTCCGTGAACTGTCACTGTACTTTGTTCGTGTTGTTTATTTATCACATTAATTATGCCGAAGTGTATCGATCCGGGGTGCATATCTCGTTACAAAACTGAACTAAGAGAACCTGAATATGAAAAAATTAATATTTTCGTTGTTCTGGAAGACACAGCTATTAAAACTTCATGGCAAACAGCTTCAATTCGGAAAAGTCTTACGGTAGAAGCTGGCCAGTTCGTTAATTTTTTAAAGGAAGACATTCTCCACAAGAAACTCCTAAAAGGACCCGATGGCACTATTTGGTTCAAGGTGAATAATTATATATTTAAAGGGTATGTGACACAGTCAAATACCTACATTACTGACCTCACTTTTTCAATTTTCCGAATTTTTTTTTTGAATCTAAGAACTTTTTTGGTAAATAAAATATCGGGCTGAAACTCTGGAAAATGTATAAGAAGGCAATAAACTACATTTACGTACTTTTTCCAGGAGTAACTTCGCAAAAAATTATTTTTGAAGAATTTAAAACTGGGTGCATTTTTTGAACCTAAGAACTTTTTTTATAAGTAAAATATCGGCTCCAAACTTCGAGAAATGCAAGAGCCGACAGTAAAGTACGTTTATGAAAAAGAAAAATTCCAAATGAATGTCAACTCCGGTTTCGGTTGCCAGTTCGGTCGGTATTTACGATGGGCATGACAATGCGAAGTCCGGCGGCCACTAATTGAGGCTCTATCAGCTGGCTCGTCTACATCTGAAATATGGGGTCCACGCTGTCAAAGATCGATGATGCGGTTTTCTTAGAATAATATCTTTTTAAAGTTGTGTTCAGCATAATAGTTCAGTGAAATATGTTGTTTCAATGTTGAATTATGTAGATATTGAAATCGCTATTGGCCTCGTTTAGTTGCCGCCAGACTTCGCATTTTCGTGCTCATCGCGAATACCGACCAAACTGGCAACCGTTGTTGAAATTTAGTTGGAATTTTTCTTTTTGCATCTTTTATACTCAAATAATGTACATAAACGTACTGTACTGCCGGCTTTTGCATTACTCGAAGTTTGAAGCCGATATTTTACTTATAAGAAAAGTTCTTAGGTTCAAAAAATGCACCCAGTTTCAATTTCTTCGAAAATAATTTTTTTTGAAGTTCCTCCTCGAATAAAGTACGTAAACGTAGTTTATTGCCTTCTCATACATTTTCCAAAGTTTCAGCCCGATATTTTATTTCCAAAAAAAGTTCTTAGATTCGAAAAAAAATTCGGAAAATTGAAAAAGTTAGGTAGGTAATGTAGGTATTTGACTGTGTCACATGCCAAATGAAAAGTAACATTGATTTAACATTTTAGTCGCATGAATTGTTCAAGAAGAAAAATTGAGGTTAGTGTCATACATTTTGTAGCCTTCTAATTTAATCCTGAAATTGACGTCACTTTTTCTGTATCCTAATCAAATAAGACATTGAATAGAATAACTTGGCACATATTTTCCATTCTGAAAATTACTGAAAATATGAATAAATTGTGTTTGTTGTTGCACTTGCTGACGGGAAAACAAGCCGATTTTTTTAAAATGAGTAGTATGTGAAAATACCTAATAATACAGTTTATTGAATAAAAAAATGTACTTTTGTTTTATTTGTAACTTTTCATTTCGACTTTACAGTAAATATATAACTATTTACCTTTAACAAACTAGTGCCATCGGGTGCTTTTAGGATTTTCTCGCGGCGAATTTCTTCCTTTAAGAAATGTTTACTGTAAACGAGCTGGCCAGATTTCAAGGTAGAATTTTTCAGAATTGAAGATATTTGCCATAAAGCTTTAATAGTTGGGTCTTCCGAAACGATAGAAAAATTAATTTTTTTCATATTCGGGATCTTCGGGTTCTTCGAGTTCACTTTTGCAACTTGATTTGCACCTCGGAGCAATACATCTTGCCATAATTAATTCGATAAACATAAAAACACTAGTAGAAAACTCCACTAGGCCATTTTCTCAATCATTCTTCAATGTATTACATTACAGGTAAAATTTTGTCAAAAGTTAAAAAAGAGGAACTGCGTTGATTGCAAATCCGCACTATTTGATTCTCCAAGCGACGAGAGTGTAGGTCAAATCCAAACTAGTCATCCAGTGGCAAAATTAATCACTTTAGATCAAAATTACAATTTCCAGTACCTGAATTTTAAAATCTTTGATTTTATAAAATCAATCGAAAGCTCATTTTCTCTGCATTGCAAGCAAAGTCATGTTTTTGACTTAGTCTTGAATGATTAGTCTAAACTCAAGTTTTACTTTTCTTTTGCAGAACATGGGAAAGAAGTTTTGGCCTATACTTTTCACTTATGTTTGCAGAATAGAATTAGACAGTTTGCTTAAATTTCTTTAGATGATTCCGAAAAAGCTAATTTACAGAAAAAGAAATTAGCGAAATTAGCTGAAACCTAATTCTAATTCGTTATTTATTATGAGACTACGAAAAATAATTTTCGAATAATTTGATTGTGGCCAAAGATAAAAATATTCGTTAATAGTCCGCCTTTAAGAGTGACTATACAAATTAGAGGTATGCAGTCGTTTATTCAAATTTGTAATACAAATTTAGAGACGCATGGAAAGTTGGAATCTTTGGAATAGACAAAATTTTAATATACATCAAACAGGTTTGATTTCCTTAAGCTACTGAAATTTCTAAATCAAAAAAACACCTTTTTTTGAAAAATGACTCCAAAACTCAAGTCGAATATTTGAAATTCGATTTATTCGAATATTCGAACAAGTCCAATTTCGAAGATTCGACTTGCATTTTCGATCCATTTTTTACAACAACAAACATATTTTGATTTTAAACATTGTAATATTTCAAAGAAATCAAGACGGTGTGATGAACAGTTAAATTTTTTTCTATTTAGAAAAATCCAATGTTCCAAGCGTTGTTGAATTTGTCTTAAAAATTCAAATAAACTAGAATTATTCCTTAATAAAGTGAAAGAATGCAATTAAATTCTCTCAAGTGCGAAGCAATATTGTAGAAAATATACATTAGATATAAAAAATATTTTTATTTTTCATTTATTGAATAAAAAAGATTTTAACTAATTTTTTTAAATTAAAATGAATCTATTTTTGATTATTATAGTTTAAAGACTGAGAATTAGGTAGAAATAAAATTTCTTTGCTTTGTAAATATGATAATATGATTATTCGAAATTATGTATCAACCTTATAAAAAAATCAAGTCATTGGTAATTAAATTTATATTATTTATTTTCTTCTTTTTTTCAGTCGCAACCCCTGAGTTATTTTCATTTATATACTTTTTGTCTATTTTAAATCATTTTAAAGCTCATATTGTCTGTGAAACTCATATTTTATTTTTAATATTCTCTTCTCGAGTTTTAGCACGTTTCGACACTTTTACTTTTCCCTTGTACACCTTTTGTCAACTTACTATCTTTCGCCTCTCTATTTAGTTACAGATGTGAGCATGGCCTTGTGAGGGTAATTTAGCGTTAACCTTTAGAATCTTTGAGAAGCCTATAATAAAATTGTATAGCCCTTTTTCTTTGGCAACCATCTTAATCTTAGGAAATTTATTATGTACTCTCAGCTGTTTGGCAAATACCTAGATTTTGGAAAGACCCATTCCAAGGGCCTCACTCTCCATCTCCCACCACTTAAGTTCTAAAGTTTTCCATCCCACGCCTCCTCCTCCTACCTTGCACTTCCTCGACCAATCAAGGCCCTCGACGTCATCAATTCTCCCAACTTACCCAATTTTCCCATTTTTCGCATCCTTCCCTTTGCTTTATCGCCAACAGACAATTCATTACATTTTCGTCTTTCGTATCGCATTGGTCTCTTGCTAAAACTTCACTTGTCCGTCACTTTGTAAAACTTTCACCAAACTATACAGTCCACTTATCTATTGCTTGCATGTATCATGTATCTTTCTTTTAAAATATATGGATTAATAATGCAAGTCCTCGTTCGTGTTTTTATTCGCAAATTATAGCCAATCGAATAAACTAAAGTGAGCAAAAACATTATGGTCCTTCGAGCCGGATATTCTTGAAAAACGTGAATCCACTGGCATTTCAGAAAGTGACAACATAGTGAAGTGGTTTGTGAATTGATTTAAACCGTGATAAATATAAATTAGAAAAAGTGCATCTGTTTGTGTGCCCTAATTCAAAATTGTCGCGCTTACAGAAATTTGTCGTGCTTATAGCTAATTTTTCGATCTTATAGCAAATTATCGTGCTTGTAAAACATTGTCTTGCTTATAGCAAATTGTCGTGCTAACGCAAATTGTCGTACTTTATAGCAATTTTCGCGCTTGAAGCAAATTTCGTGCTCATAACAAAACTTTTACTGAGTCAATTTGATTATAGAACTTTTCGTGTCGTGTGTTCGCAAGGTCATATCAGTAAACCTTTGAATAGTAAAACTTTGAATAGTGAACTGAACTTCTGTGTTTCGAATAAATTCGAAAAAATAATATCGTGCTTCAATACGCGACCGCGATAGAGACAATGTGGAATTAGTAAATATTCCTTTTGTGTACAAGTGGTCAGAAGCTGTCACCATCGAAGAGAGAATCCAGAGGAACTGGTCTCAAATTGTCATTGTCGATCGCATGGAAAATAAGGGTCCCCGATTCGTCCCAGGAGAGGAAGCTAGCTGGCCCAAACTTCTCGCAGTCCATACTCAGGCCGTAGACTTTGTTGCTCTTGTCGCATGTCGGACTTCAGCAACGATCAATTGAATGGGAAACTGTCATCGTCCAGGATCAACACTTGCCAACATCCAGCAGCGCTGATCCAGAGTTCATCGTCAAAGTAAGAAAGTTTTTGTACCACCAATTTTTCCCTCATATCTTCTGTGTTCCCACTACATGTTT
Source organism: Andricus quercusramuli (assembly GCA_932178445.1). NCBI lineage: Eukaryota > Metazoa > Arthropoda > Insecta > Hymenoptera > Cynipidae > Andricus > Andricus quercusramuli. The sequence continues at coordinate 61,600 of CAKNXH010056356.1, forward strand.
GCACTTGCTTGTTCATTTATTTATTGAATCCCAAAACGATGGCGGAAAAACAGATAGCCGATCTGAAAATCAAAATTGCCAATGCGAAAAGAAAAATTACAAACTTCGCAACCTATCTCGAAAAATTTGTCCCGGAGCGTGATTTTCCGAATTTAGAAAAAAGAAGTCAAGAACATGATAAAAGCTTCTTAGAATTTGAAAATTTACAAACCGAATTAGAAATTCTTGAGAACGATTCCACCTACCCGGGTATCCGTACGGACTATGAAGAAAAATATTACACTTCACACGGTATCGCGACGAATTTGTTGAAGGAAAACGCTGCCTTAACAAGCAACTCAATTCAATCTAACGCCTCGATGTCTTCGCTAACCGCCGTTCATGAAAATCACAAAAACATCGTTCTAGTTGCAAAAAATAATCTTTCGCGAGTGAATTTACCCTCATTTAGTGGATTCTACGAATCTTGTTTAGGATTTTACGATCTTTTTAAATCCCTTGTTGATGAAAATAAAGACATCTCTCACATCGAAAAATTGTACCATTTGAAGGGCTGTTTAAAAAACGAAGCTGCGGAAGTTTTCGCTTCAATTGAATTATCGTCCAAAATTACAAGGTCGCTTGGGACTTGCTTAAAGAGCGTTATGACAATCGTAAAATTATTCGCCAAACTCACGTGAAAGCACTATTAAATTCACAATTCGTTTCAAAAGAATTTCCCGTTCGCTCGTTAGTCGATCAAATTCAAAAACACGTGAGAGCACTTGAAGCCTTGAAAGAACCCGTCAATCAATGGGACACCCTTTTAGTTGAAATAATTAGGCAAAATTTTAATTCTTTTATTCGTGAAAAGTGGAAAGAGGCTAGCTGTAAATCCGGTAACCCGACTTTTAAAGAAATGTTGACTTTCCTGCAGCGTCGTGCTCAATTCGAAGATAACAAAGTTTATCAAGTACCAGGAAAGCCTCAAAACTTGTCGGAGAAAAAACCGCCAAGTTCTCGCTTTAATACTCAGCGTTCGCAGCACGCTTTTGTGACTGCGACGACGAAATCACCCTGTACATATTGCCAGGGGGAACACTCGATATATAGTTGCGAATCGTATAAAAAATTGACACCGTCCGAGCGTTTCGAAGCCGCGCAAAAAGCTGCGCTCTGCCTAAATTGTTTGCGTGCAAGTCATCGCGTTGCTGATTGCACCGGCTCTCCTTGTCGTAAGTGCCGTGAAAAGCACAATATTTTACTGCATTTTGAAAGACAATCTGCAATGGAGAATACTGTGTCAGATCCATCCCCCAAAAATCAGTCTCTTATCAACATGCACGCTCAAGTCTCCTCTGAGGGTTTGCTGGCCACTGCGATCGCGGACTTAGTCAATACCCACGGAGAATCCGAATCTTGTCGAGTGTTCTTGGATGCTGGATCTCAGGCCAATTTTATCACTGAGAGCACAGCATCTTTTTTGAACTTACCTAGAAAATCTGTAGATATTTCGGTCTCTTGTGTTGAGAATATTTCCACAGAAATAAAGCACTCGGTTTCGGCAACACTGAAATCTCGTTTTAGTAAATACTCCAAGAATCTCGATTTTCTGGTTCTCAGTCGAATCACAAAAACAATGCCCTCCATTGAAACTAATCGGGCGGCTCTCAAAATTCAAAAAAATATAGTCCTAGCTGATCCTGAATTCCACAAGCCATCCGCAATCGATGCGCAGATTGGAGTTAAATTGTTCTACAAACTTCTATGTGTGAGACAAATTTCGCTGAAAAATCATCCAGAGGCCGTGCTGCAGAAAACTCAGCTTGGCTGCATTGTCGCTGGGGAAATAGATAGCTCTATCTCTAAAAATCACGTGCAGTGTAGCTTTGTCAGCCACTCTACCCCACTCGAATCGAATCTCCCAAGAAGAGCAAGCTTGCGAATCTCATTTCAAAAATAATACACAACGCGACCCTGAAGGTCGTTACATTGTAAGATTGCCTTTCAACGAAAATGAGGGAAAATTCGGAGATTCGCGCTCCATAGCACTTCGTTTTTTTTTAATTTTTCAGATAAGCGGTTTGGAAAGAATCCTAAATTGAAATCAGACTATTGTTATTTTTTAAACGAATACAAAAATTTGAAACATTTGTTCTTGATAAAAGATAAAGATCTCGCTAAACCTGGCTTCTATCTTCCACATCACGCAGTGATACGGGAAGACAATATCACCACAAAAATTCGCGTTGTCTTCAACGGATTCGCGAAAACTTCGACAGGAGTGTCATTGAATGACTCGTTGATGGTTGGTCCCAAAATTCAGGATGACCTTTTCACCCTTTTAACACGATTTCGTTTGCACAGATTCGCGTTGACTGCTGACATAGAAAAAATGTACAGACAGGTTTTAGTGCACCCAGAAGTCGCTTTCTGTCGAAAAATCTTGTTTCACCCAAATCCAGATGGGAGCATAAAAGAATTTGCTCTAGATACCGTCACATACGGTACATCCTGTGCTTCCTTTCTCGCCATTCGTGCCCTTCATCAGCTGGCCGACGACGATGGAGCTCAGCATCCCATCGCAGCCGCGGTGCTGAAAATGGATTTTTACGTCGACGATCTGCTCACTGGCGCTAATACGCACCAGGAAGCGGTGTTTCTGCGCGATGACCTTAATGCGCTTTTGCAAAAGAGCGGCTTCCCATTAAGGAAATGGGCTTCCAATGACGCTACCTTGATCCCTGATAGCTTAGACAATTTGTCCAGCAATCCCTTATCGCTCGATCCAAACACCACTGTAAAAACCTTGGGTATTCAGTGGAACTCTAGTAAAGATAAAATTCTTTATAAAGTTGATCCCTCGGAATTTTCAAAGCTCATAAATAAACGTTCGATTCTCTCGCAAGTCGCGAAATTATTTGACCCTTTAGGATTACTAGGTCCCGTTATTGCGAAGGCCAAAATAATGATCCAACTTCTATGGAAGACTGGAGTTTCGTGGGATGAATCAATCCTAGCAAACATACACACAATGTGGTCGCAATTCAAGGAGCAGTTACCACTTTTAGGGAACATTAGTTTTGATCGTCTAATTATCGCACCTAATTTTGTCGAAATCCAAATGCATGGCTTCTGTGGCGCGAGTGAGAAGGCATATGGTGCCTGCATGTATTTGCGTACAACTGATGCTCAAGGCAAGCATCACCTGCCACTAGCCTGCTCGAAATCTAGAGTTGCTCCAGTGAACTCTTTGACCTTGCCGTGCTTAGAGCTTAGCGCTGCTCTTCTGCTTGCACGCTTGTACACAGTGACGAAGCAGGTACTTCAAAGCGAGTTCAAGGAGATTTATTTGCGGTCTGACTCAACAATAACTCTTCACTGGATAAATACAGAGCCTCATTTATTAAAAACTTTCGTCTCAAATCGAGTTGCGGAAATTCAAAATTTGTCGAAATTCTGCGAATGGAGGCACGTGCCCTCTCAAGACAATCACGCGGATTTAGTGTCCCGAGGTCAAATGCCGCAAGAATTTCTTGATTCGCACATCTGGAAAAATGGTCCTCAATGGCTTTCAAGAGAAGAAAATCGATGGCCTCAGGAAAAAGTCCACCTCAGTCAAATTGCTGAAAAGAAAAAAATTATCGCTTCAAATATTCGCGTAAAAACAAAAATGATTGACGAAAAAATCATCGAAAAATATGGTTCCCTCGGAACACTGAAATTCATGCTTGCTTATCTTTTGCGTTTTATCCACAATTCTAAAAACAAATTGGAAAAACACATCGGTCCTATTACCATTTTTGAACTCGAGTCTGCAGATAAAACAATAATTCGTATGACGCAATCCGGCGCATTTTTTAAGGAATATAATGCTTTGAAACACGGAGAAAATATTGATAATAAGAGTCGTTTGACCCCTTTAAAACCATTTCCAGAGGAACAGGGCATTCTTAGAGTAGGTGGCAGGCTTGCTCATTCAAAATTGCCCGATGAGCAAAAGCACCAGATTTTATTACCATCAAATCATCATGTTACTCGTCTAATTATTCGTGAGGAACATGAACGGCTCAAACATGCGGGAACTCAAGCGACCTTGTACTCCGTCCGCGAACGATTTTGGCCCCTCGACGGTCGAAACGTCACGTGATTAATTGTCCATAAATGCATTCGGTGCTTTCGCGCAAGACCACGAGGCGTTGATTACCTCATGGGGGATTTTCCTCAAGAACGCGTGTCTTACTCTCGTCCTTTTCTTAGTGTCGGTGTGGACTACTGTGGCCCACTGTACATAAAAGAAAAACGCATCCGCAATCGCAATAAGCTCAAAGTTTATGTCGAAATTTTTGTATGTATGGGCACCAATGCAGTGCACCTTGAATTGGTTAGCGATCTGACCACCGAAGCTTTTATCGCTTGCTTGAAAAGACTTTTCTCTGGACGAGGAATATGAAAAACAATCCATTCGGACAATGCCACTAATTTTTTCGGTGCAGGCTGAGAACTCATTGAACCTTATAAATTATTCCAATCGTCTGGGCACAATGAAATTGTTCAGAAATTTTTAGCTGAGCAAAAGGTCACTTGGAAGTTTATTCCTGCGCGATCACCCCACTTTGTTGGTCTTTGGGAAGCAGCGGTACAATCCTTCAAACACCATCTTTCTCGGACGGTGGGAGACACTTTACTAACTTTCGAGCAATTGGAAACATGTATCATCGAAATCGAAGCTATCCTTAACTCTAGACCTCTTTCACCAATGTCTGCCGATCCTAATGACCTTCAACCTCTGACTCCTGGCCATTTCCTAATTGGTGGTCCTCTAACGAGCTTCCCGCAGATGGACCTCACGGACACAGCCTCAAATCGCCTATCAGCTTGGCAGCATGCACAGAAATTGCGCCAGCACTTCTGGAAAAGATGGCAGAAAGAATATCTCCATCAACTGACCGTTCGCAGCAAATGGCAATGTAATTCAAGTCCTTGCATCGAGTTGAATATCATGGTCGTTGTCAAGGAAGATAAAAATCTCCCACCCTTGCTGTGGAAACTCGGTCGAATTGTCGACACTCATCCTGGTCCAGACGGCATCATCAGAGTAGCTACTGTTAAGACTGATACGGGGGAGTACAAGCGCTCTATTAAAAGGCTCTGTCCTCTTCCTATCGAGTATTTTTCAGAAGCCGAAGACGTGAAGAAATCTTCAACATAATTGACCCTCAAATAATTTGTAGGCTCAATCTTCGATAAAAAACCTGTATCTTCATTTAGACTTTATTTGTACTGCCTTTATTCTTTTTATTTTTAGATTTTCGTCGTTATTTTAAATTTGAATTTCGGTTCGTTCTGTTTTGATGATTAGTTTTAACATACGACATACTTAATTTTCAGCACTTTTTGTTGAACGTGTTCGTTCAGAAGGGGCCGGCATGTTCAGTCGCAACCCCTAAGTTATTTTGGTTTATATACTTTTTGTCTATTTTAAGTAATTTTCAAGCTCATATTTTCAGTGAAACTCATATTTTATTTTCAATCTTCTCTTCTAGAGTTTTAGCACGTTTCAACACTTTTACTTTTCCCTTGTACACCTTTTGTCAACTTACTATCTCTCGTCTCTCGATTTAGTTACAGATGTAAGCATGGCCTTGTAAGGGTAATTTAATGTTAACCTTTAGAATCTTTGAGAAGCCTATAATAAAATTGTATAGCCCTTTTTCTTTGGCAACCATCTTAATCTTAATAAATTTATTATGTACTCTCAGCTGTTTGGCAAATACCTAGATTTTGGAAAGACCCATTCCAAGGGCCTCACACCCCATCTCCCACCACTTAGATCCCAAGGTTTTCCATCTCACGCCTCCTCCTCCTACCTTGCACTTCCTAGACCAATCAAGGCCCTCGACGTCATCAATTCTCCCAACTTACCCAATTTTCCGATTTTTCGCATCCTTCCCTTTGCTTTATCGCCAACAGACAATCCATTATATTTTCGTCTTTCGTATCGCATTGGTCTCTTGCGAAAACTTTACTTGTCCGTCACTTCTTAAAACTTTCACCAAACTATACAGTCCACTTATCTATTGCTTGTATGTATCATGTATCTTTCTTTTAAAATATATGTATTAATCATGCAAGTCCTCGTTCGTGTTTTTATTCACAAATTATAGCCAATCGAATAAACTAAAGTGAGCAAAAACATCTTTCCTATAGCATTTAGTATCAGAAACGGAGACATTTAAAAAATATTTTGGCACCCTGGAAAATGTTTTTAGGGGGAGATGCAATCGAGATAAAGGATTTTTTGTACATAGGCTTTGCTTTGTAAATAGAATAATATAATTATTCGAAATTATGTATCAACCTTATAAAAACCATTGGAATATTTCAAAATATCCTATAATCTTACAGGTCCTGTAACATCCTTCTGTATCTTCGAAAATTCTTTAAAATAGCATTCCATTTTTTTGAATCCCTTTAAATTATTAAAACCATCGGAAATCCCTTGAAATTGCTTAAATTTTTCGGAAATGCGTTGAGTTCTCTCAAAATACCCTAGAATAATTGCAAGTCTTTGAAATTCCTATAAGCTATTGGAATGGAAAAAAAGTTCTAGGAATCTTTTAAAATTTCCTGAAATATTTCAAATCCTTTGATATCTTTTGAAATCCCTTGAAACTTTTTAAAGCTCTGGAAAGTGCCTGCGAATCTTTTCCAATACCCACATCAAACATTTCAAATTCTTCAAAATCCCATAAAATTACTGGAAGGGAGTGAATTTTTGAAATTCAAAAGAATTCCAAAAAATAAAAGAATACAGGATAAATTGACAAGTATTCAGGTTGAATTCGAAAAAAAATAATTTCAAACCTCTTCAAATCTTAGAAACCCTACGAAAAACTTCACCTCTTTTGAATACATTTTTTACAATCCACTAAATTTACAAATTTGTATAACTTTCATAAGTGAAATAAATCGAAAAAATATTTTTCAAATTACAAATATAATGATAAATTATGTATGCTATTTAAAGATTTTTTTTTTAACCAGGTACTCAACAATTTTTACTTTCATGTTGCTTTATTTGAGCTTTAGTCTTTTCAATGGAATTTTCATCAATTTTTTACTCCATTCTCTTGCCGCCCTAGCATTTTTTCCTTTTTTAATCCTTCCTCTTCTTTTAAAAGTTTTGATGGTGGGTTCGATTTTTGACTCTCACTTTTAGCCATTTCGCTGTTTATTTTCTCCGAGTTTCTCTGTTCATTTGCTCCGAGTTTAATTAACAAAATAGGCACAATTTCCAAAAAACATTCATGAGGAATTAATTATAACCGTTTATAGTTTTAGCTATATAGCAAGCACGTCGTGTAAACATGCCGGTATAAACCTAACGTAAACCTGTCAAATGCAATTCAGGATCTTCAGGATCGTAACAAGACGCAATTAGGTATTTCATGTTGGGTGGGCGAAATCCAAGACTCCGCGATGTCCGCACGCCGAGGGCCAAACAATAATATCATTTGCATGGGACCAAACTTAATTTTTTTATCAGTTTAGACAAAAATTATCTCTCACCGTAAGTTTTTATGATTTAAATAGCTTTTTAAAAATAACAAAATTATATCTAGATTAGGTATTTCAAGTTAGGCGGGGGAACTCCTAGATGTCTGCACGCTGAGGGCCAAACAATTGTACTAATTGCATTGGACGAAACTTCATTTATGTTTTAAATTGAGACCGAACAGAAATCTATTTTATCATGACTAATTTTATGCAAAACGAGCATGAAAAAGATTCAAAATTGAAAAACAGACCTCTAAACTACCTCACTTTTCGGCTAAATTCTAAAAAAAAAAAAAAACAAGAAACTTTATTTTTTCAATAACTTTAAAAATAGCTATTTTTTAATGTAAGTGTATTCGCACATTATTTTTTATTTTCTAAAAGCTATTCAATTAAAATAATGCCACCTTTTTCCCCCTTCATATTTTCTCTATCACATTTCAAAAGCTTTTAAAATGTGATAGAAGAAAATTTACACGGAGAGAAAAATGTAGGCATTAGCGCGTGAACATTTGTCACGCATTTCCAAGAGTGCGAGCGAAATTTCCAAGAGCCTCCACGGACTTTCTCGGTGAGTCTCTTTAGGCCACGCCTCCTGCGAACATTTAGTGGTGCGAACATCTCAACAGGCAGAAGGCGTGGCCTAAAGGCAAATCGCAATGAGTCTCACCGAGAAAGTCTGTGGAGGCTCTTGAAGATAAAGCAAGAAACGCCTGCGATATGCGCCTGATGAATAGTCCATGCATAAATGCCTTAAACTCTCTTGCGCTAAACCCTGGAGCTTTTTCTCCGTGTAGTAGCAGAAGAAAATGTAAGCACTAAAGAATTCTCATAACCATGAAGTTGCAAGCAATTAAAACAATACTCCCTCTTCATTATTTCAGTTCTCTAGTACGTACCACTTTTTAACCTGAAGTAAGCAAAGTAAAATAGTACGAACGGTGGCATCAAAACAAGACGATTTGATATTATAACAGGACGCTAAAAAAGTGATGCTTAATTAAAATGGAACCATACTTTTTACAGTGTTTACCCCGTTTTTTCAAAAATTTAACGTGATGGGTTATTTTCATTTTAAGATTCACAATCTGCATAAAAAAGCTCCACAGAAACGATATAGAAACCCTGTGGACTTTCTGTTAATCACAAAATTAATGTCGGACTGTGAGTAAGCGGCAAGTATGGGATCCCCGCTCTGCAGTGGCGAGTCATGCACTCGAGTGCAAATACTCAAACCTCGTTATCTCGGAAACTAAGGCCCATTAGATCGAAAGAAAGAATACGCCCCTAATGAATTCTGATGTACTTTCATCCTGTAAGGCCCCAGTCAAATCGGCGATGTCCATCTCGCCACCTCTCCTTGTGAGTGATAAACTTACTTAATTTACTTACTACTCACGCCATATTGGATTTGCAGACTGTTTAATACGTGGCAACATTTATAATGATAAACAAACTTTTTTTTTTTAACTATTCCCCAGTTTAGATTTCAAGTTGTTTCAAAATTATTTGTTCTTACTATTGAAGGGTTCCATATAGTTTGTAACGGATTTACTGTTTTTTTGATTGGATAACGCAATGTGGGACGAATACTACGATCCATTGCATTATATATAATTTTTGAAGGTTTTTCAAGGTATCTCGTTTCTTTAAAAAAGTTTTCGAAAGTGATAAAATAACTGCCGATGTTGGAAAAAGAGGAAAAATTTGGAGAGAAAAAAAAAACGAGTGACAATATGCAATGCAGAAATTGCGTCATTAAATAAGTGAATAATTATTTCTTTTTATAATTTTTATAAGGTAATCGGATCATGATTAAAATTTTCAATTTACTTTGAAAATTAAGACTATTTCTGAGACAATTGTATATTATAAGACAAGTGTGAATAAATAACAATGTTGCCTTTCCTTCCATGTAACTATTTTGTGTATTGCATATCGAGGGACGAGAGGCGACTATGGTACTTCCGCTCACTGTGTTATGAAACCAAAATTTATATTATAACATTCAGAAATTGAAATTTTTTAAAAATTTATAGTTAGTCAGATTAGTTTCATTTAATTAAACGGAAAAGAAAATACAATATTTTAATTAGGATTCACAAGAAGAGAGATTGGGAGAGAGAAGGTGCGCGCGCGCGAGTGTGCTGTGTCCGCAGTGATGCCGAAGTTGGGGGCCGCGCGCTGGTTAGCTGCAGTTGGCGCGCAATTCAAAATAGGTATCCAAAATCGCTTTATCAGAAGATTATGTCAGACGATTCGGACATTCAACTGCCACAATGAGAGCTTATTCTTAAATAAAAGAGAAGTTAGAGAAAAAAGATTGGGGTCCATTGATATTTCCCGAAATGGTGCAAATAACAATAGAATTTGAAGAAGAAGAGCACGAGCAACTTTATTGCAAGAAATATATATTGAACAAAACCAATACGATGAACTGAATGTCAAACAGAAAGAAATTGTCGATTTGATTCTCCGAGTTGCAGAAGGATGGCATGCTTTCGGGAAATGTTTTTACATTGACGGACCAGGAGGATCAGGAAAAGCTTTTGTTTATAACTCTGTTCTACTTATTGAAAGGTCGATGTAAAAATATTTGCACGATGGCCTTCACCGGCATTGCTGAACATTACTTCCTCATGGAAGTACAGTGCACAAAACCAAAGATATTTTACCTAGATGCGGCAAGGGTCTAGTTAGGCCACATGTCACGAGGGCGGCGCTACCTTCAGTTTTGTGCCTCGGCTTCATTCGGTACTTTTCGGCTATATTCGGCATTGCCGCTTCGTTTAAAGCGATTCTTTCGACCACATACCGCAAGGCGGCGCTATAATCGTCGAGCGGGTCTTTGCGGGTATTCAAAATTTGTGCATTATTATGAATTATTTATGTAGATTAAAGGACTGGAACGGAATTTTTCCTATTTGAAAATACTTGTAGTACATATAATTCACTCTTATGACTGGAAAAGAAAAAAATATCTTATAATATAGGACGTAATGAAAAATGCAGAAGTCATTGAACATTAAGTGCACAAATAGAAGAAAAATAATCAATTTTAATTTTAATTTATAAACACGTATATTACCTTGATTATATCAATTAAATTAGAATAATGATATTACATATATTAATATTTTCTTGCATGATCCACTGTAGGGAGGTTTCCCCTACACAAATTACCGTAAAGAAAATTCAAAAATACAAAGTGAAAAATAATAAAATTTTAGGGCTCCAATATAACGATACAAGATTTTCATTTGTTGAAAAATAAAAATCCCCAATCTAAAAATATCCGAAATTATAATTGAACGAATTATATAATTTTTGAATTATACAATTTTTAATTATGTAATTAACGAAACATTAAATTTCCATACAATTTGCAAATTTCTGAAATTCAAGGTTTGACGAAAATAAACAATTAGTTATTAAAGAAATATTAAATAATAATTATTCATTTCTGTCAATATTAAATTTCGGGAATCAGCCAAATTCGTAAAATTTGATAATTAGACAATTATTAGTTCCGTAAATGTTAATTTCGGAGATTATTGAGATTTTTAGCTTTGCAGTAAATTTAAAATCCTGTCATTTTAAAATTCAGAGATTTCATAATTCAGGAAATTATATTTTCGGAATCCGTTAATTTGTGTATTTATTATCTCTCCACTTTTCATTACTCCCTACATAAATAATTAACTTAATAAACTAGGATTTATTGTTAGTTTTCGCAGAAATCCTTATAAAGGTTTCCAAAGATTATTGAAAAGAAAAAATATAACGTCAGTGGAGATGTTTAAGAAAAAACTATTATTATTTCAAGCAGGTACGTATTGAAATTTTATTTTTAATTTCTAAACTTTCTTCTTTTTTTCTGGTAATCGATCTTTTTTGCGCGAATTTACTTACTTAAATAATAAATTCTATAATTTGTTTTCAAAATTTTAATTAAAGTATTTAGTGATGTCATAATAAAGTTTTGTATTCAAAACTAAAATGTTGCATCAGTAAAAATTTACTTTTGACTTTTGATTCCCTTGACTGTAATTCCATTTTTACTTCTTATGATGTTTCCTTGAATATTTTATTTAAAATTGTACAAATAGACATGTCTATTTGTAAATCTATATTAAAGAGTTTTAGCTTGGTTAGAAAATACTTCAAAGTTGAAAGTTTTGAACATTGAATAGTTGAATAGCCGGAAATTTTTTTCTTATGGTTACTTTTTACGAAGACAGAAGTTATTATCTAATATAAAATTGGAATAGTTATAAAATATATAGTACATTTTGAATAATTATTAGAAGATTAACACATTTTAGTTGAAATGTACAAAGTTAAATATCTAATTAAAAAATGGAATATTCCAAATTCATCAACTGCAATTTTGAATGTTCTAACTTGAGCAATTTTTAATTTTTTCAAATCTTTGCTTGAAAATTTAACTATTGTTGAAACATTTGTTCCGTTGAAAATTAATTTTTTTAAACTCACATTTGAACTATTCCGTTTGTTTTTGAAAATTGATCTTGTTTAGTCGGAAATTCAACTATTTGGTTGCAAGTTCATGAATTTCGTTCAAATGTTACATTTTTTGACAGAAAATTTGTTCAAAAATTAACTATTTGGGTGAAAATATATTTATCAGGTTGAAAATATGTCTTTTTGGTTGAAAATTATTTTTTGTATTGACAGCTCATATTTTTGAATTCAAAATTCAACAGTATGGTAGAAAGTTCTATTTTTGGCTCAAAAATTCAATAGTATTGTAGAAATTTGAGTTTTTCATTTGAAAATTATTTTCTTGAAATGAAAATGTAGCAATTCCATTTTTAGTTCCAGGATGATTTTTTTTTATTTTGAAAATTCAACTATTTGGTTAAAAATTTATGTAATTTGTTCAAAAATCGTCCTTTTTTTGTAGAAAATTAATCTTCTTGCTTTAAGGTTCGACTTTTGGAATCCTATTTCTTTCTTTTTCGACTAGAAAATCTTTTTTCTTTGAAAACTCAACTCTTGTTGAAAATTCGTGTTTTCGAATTAAAGATTCAACTGTTTTGTAGAAAATTTGAATTTTGTCTCGAAAAGTGGACAGTCTTGGTCGAGAATTGAACTATTTGTCGAATTTCGAGCAACTTTGTTAGGAATTTATTTTGTAGTTAAAAATTCATCATTTTAGTGATAGTTTTTTCATTGTTAAAAACTAAGTTTTTCAACTAACAATTTCAATGTTTGGTTGAAAAGCAACGGAATAAAAATTTGTCGTGAGTTAGGATTTTTGGCATTTCATATGTTTTTTGCGATTTTGGAATATTATAAACACCACGAAAAAAATTTCCTATGAATAAAAAATGATAAAATGTTTCTTTGGTTCAAGCTGACGCAATTTCAGGTTCGAATCAATTTAAAGCACATGTTTTTGTATATTTTCAAACAATTTTAAATAAGGAACATTTTTTTTGATTTAAAAAAAATGTTTAACTGTAAATTTGAGAAAGAGAATAGAAGATATTAATAAGATAATAATGAGATATTATTAAGAAGATATTCTATAATTTGTTATTACAATTGTAATTAAATTATTTAGCGATTTCATAATAAAGTTTCTTATGCAAAACTGAAATGTTGCATCAGTAAATATTTAATTTTGACTTTTGAATCCTTTCACTATAATTCCATTTTTACTTCTTATGATATTTCCTTAAATAAACTATTTAAATTTATACAAACAGACATGTCTATTTGTATTTCTATATTGTAGAATTTTAGTTTGATGAGAAAATACTTTAAATTAATAGTTTTGAACATTGAAAAGTTTAGTAGCCGGGAATGTTTTTCTTAGGGTAACTTCTCACGAAGAAAAATTATAAAATTAAAAAAGAAATCAATACATTTACATTCCATTACATTACATACATTTGGAGAAGAATAATTATTGCATGCTCTTTTCAATCTTTTTCTTTGTTTGGAAAATGAATTTGAAAATTAAAAAAAACGTTGCAAAAAATGCAGTTGGTAGGAGTTATAATTTTTCAGAAATTATTTTTTGAATTTTGAACTTTGCTCTGTGAAAAGAAACTCTCAGATTTCAGCAAGCACTCTGAAGATATTTAAAACAATTTCCCACGATTTTTATGATTTTTATCTAAAGTTAATCCAAAGAAATAAAATTTTTAATTTTTAATTTATGAAAAATAAAAGTACCGAATAATAAATACCCGAATTTTTATATTTTAAAAATCCAAATTTATCGAATTCTATGATTTCAAAATTATTCAATTAACGAATTATTAAACTAACTTAAATTTTTAATTTCGCGAAATTCAAATTTCAATAATTAGTAAATTAATGATTAAATATTTAAAATAATTATAAATTATTTCATCAATCCAGTCGTGCTAGATACATAAAAGAAGTTTGGAATATTTAATAAATTACTTACCTAATTATGTGATGAATTATTTACCATAAAATATATTTTCGGCAAATTTTAATTTCTCAATCTTAATTACTTAGGGAATTGAATAATTTATTACTTTTATAATTCGTTTATTATATAATTTGAAAATTATATAATTCAATTTTGGATTTTGGAAATTTTAAAATTTGAGAATTTATAATTCGATATTTCTATTCTTCGTCAATTCATCTATTCGGTACTTACGGTTCTTCCCTTAAAGTCAAGCAGTTTCAGATGAAAAAATCAAATTCAGAAAGGTTTCAATTCGGAAGCAGTTTTTTTTTTATTTAAATTACAAGACTTCCAATTATGCAATATTGAAGGGTGTCACGGCATAACCGTGAAGTGCCACTTCTTTCAAAACACGTTTTATTGGCTCAAAAATTCTCTAAAATTCCACCGCACATTTTGGTGAAAAAAATTTGAACTTTGCAATTGTTTAAACAATTTTTGTTTGAATAAATTGTTTAAAAATGCAAGATACGGGAAAACTAATAGCGCCATTCGATTCTGCGGAAAAAATTACATAAAGTCCATGTATTGGACAATTTTGTTTCCACCCAACTTGTTATGCAGTATAAATACAAATTCTATAACATTTAATTGTTTATTTATACTTCGTCACCAATTGGTTCCATAAAAAATTGCGAAATGCATGTATAATTGATGTAATTTCTTCCGTATAATCGAATGGCATTATTATTTTTTCCAAATCTCGCTTGTTAAACAATTTGTTGAAACAATTTAAAAATAAATGTTTTTCTTGAAAAGTTTTCTATTACTTTTTATGCTATTAGAAAGTCAGCCTAAAAAAGCATTTAAAAAAATATTTAAAAAAATTAAAAATCCGATGCACTTACACACGGTTTTGACCGCAGTCGACTTTTGACGCATGTATCTCGAAAAGAATTAACTTTTTAAAAACTTTGTTTATTGAGATCTGTAGAGCTCCATCAAATCTCGAATTACTTTCTAATTTTTTTTTTAAGAATTCAATTTTTGAGAAGGTTTTGTCTTTCTCCCGAAAAATTTATCTTGGTGGATCTTCATGCTTTTGCCGCGACACCTTGCCTCAATTGCAAAAATTACGCTTCGAATTTAATTAAAATTAAATCAAATTAAACATTTCTGGTAAATAATGTATGTATGCTGATCTACGTAAATTTAATATTTTACTGCAATATAAAATTCCATTTATTTGGATCCAATGATCCTCTAAATCTTCTGCTCACTCACCAGAAGTACATAATTCAAGTCATAGTACTGCCTGGATATTCGTGGGCTCACTCTTTGGCTCACTCATTTACATCATTGACGGTGACTCATTCACGCGCTTTGATGCGGTTGCTATGGAAACAATGAAAAGTTGTAGAGGACAGCACCTCGATATAGACGAAAAATAGTTAGCTACTAGAATATTACGTGCGCGCGCAAGCGCCCGCTAACTTTTGTATTCATGTTTCTCGTTTACTCAATTTTCGAAACACTACTTATTCCTTCAAATTTCTTGACCAATCAAATTCTTGAATTTATAGCGTAAAAAGCATTGAAGAATTATTTTCATTGAATCATTGTAATAATTTTTACTTCATATTTTTCTGAAAATTTGAATTTTTAATAACCCTTTAAACTATTCCAGAGAAAATTAAAATATATGTGCACATGATTTCGAAATGAAAATGCAGATACTCATTTCACAA
>CAKNXH010056357.1:0-20211 GCA_932178445.1 Andricus quercusramuli
CTACGAAACTATCACTTATTGTTTTTGCCGCAAAAACTGTAAAAAAAATTGACTACAGGTGACTTTTCATACCCCAAATACAAGGGAAACGATACCTTTTGTAGTGGTACCATTCACACTACCAAGACTAATTTTTTTTTAAGGGAAATGGTACCCTGAAATTAGCGTTAGATTCACACTTTATTTTTTCTGTGAAATTTCTGTTCAATATAGCAAACACATTTTAATGCTTTTAAAAATATTGATAAATTTCAAAATAGTAAGCTTTCTCCGAAGTTTTTGACTTCTTTTTAAAAGTATTTTGACACCTTATGTTTTAGTTTTTTTTTTTAATTAAGTAATATAGTCTTAAAATATCCTATTCGTCTGAATTCAGCGAAAATATTTTAGGGGACCTTATTCATTTGAAAGTGTCAACAATTTCAGTGTCGGCCAATTCATTTTAATCCGCTAGATTGTAAGTCAAGCTCCAATTCGCCAGAATTCGCAGCGCGAATACACTTAAAAACTGGCCTATTCAATCGAATTCTTAAGGTATAACTCAAGCGTGGGCGCATATAGGATTTGTTGTTAATATATATTAATGTTTTCTGTAGCTCAGTGTTGTCCTCTGGACTTACACACTTGCGATCGCTGGTTCGAGACTCGATGCATGCAATTTTTATTAATTTTTTTCGAAATTACCTTGACCACGAATTAAGGCAAATTGACAAGCATTTAATTCGCGCTGGCTCAGTTCGTTTCAACGAATCAGAAAGCAGAATTCGGGCGAATTTAAGCATGTTAACTCGCCGCAATCCTCCCGAATTAGTTTCTTTTTGGTGGGATAGTAAACTTCAATTATCTTATTTGAAAAATTCGGGTCTGGGCTTTGGGGGGGGGGGGGGGCCAAGCCGCCGTCGCCCCCCCTCTGGATCCGCGCCTGATTTGCGCTGGCGAATTCTGACGAATTGGGATTTGACTTAAAATCTCGCGAATTAAAATGAATTTGCGGACACTGAAAATAATTCGCGCTGACGCATTCGAATGAATTAGATCCCCAAAAAAATGTTCGCTGAATTCGGACGAATAGGATATTTGAAGACTTTATTACTTTTCACGAATTTACTCCTGACGAATTCTTCTCAATTCGTCCCAATCAGTTTCTTTTCACTGGGCATGCATGTACAATTATTGAAGTCATATTGAAATTTATTTCATCAACATTGAATTCAAATTTTCAATTTATTTAAGATAACTAATTTTTTTTAAACACATGAATTATATTTGGAATTTAGGTATCACAAAATGTTTTAAACTCAATTCCGTTAATTATATTGAAATTGAGGATGATACATTACATATAAATCCAATGTAAATTTCTTGAATTCAAATCACTTGATCTCTCCGAAGTGCAAACTTGAATTCATTTAAATAGACCCTTCCTAACTGATATTCCAAAATGGACAATTCAAACAATTTTATGCACACATTTCTTGAAGGAATTACAGTGAATTAAATACACTTCAAATATATCCTGATTTACGGAATACGAGAGATATGGGGCAAAAGATTAGACCGAGGAGTCGACCATTCCCATATTCCTAGTACACTCACTAAATATTCCCATATATTCATTCAATATTCCCAGATATTCTTGATATTCTTTATATTCTTTATATTCTTTATATTCTTTATATTTCCAAATATTCTTGATATTCTTTACATTTCCAAATATTCCATCATATTTCTCCATATTCCCAGAAGTTCCGAAGTATGCTTAAATATTAACAAATATTCTGAAATATTATACTCCCCGATTCCTTTCCTTCCGTTCACCGATTGTATTTATATAGCTTTTCATCTGGTGCCTTTGCAATTATTATGCAATTATTATAAATTGCACATTATTTGAATAATAATTTACTTGCCATTCAAACAAGTTTAAATATTAATGACTTCGAATAACTAATTTTATATTGTTATTTTGAATTCAGCACTATTTAAGTTGTATTATATATTATTAATTCAATTTTAAAACTGTTTATTGTTTTATTATGACCGATTATGACTTGGAATTGTTAGGTTTTCTAAACTGATATTATATAATTTCACATATCTTTTTTTGAACTTAATAAAGTTTTAATGCTTAACATTTGAATGGTCTAATCTGATTTAAGGGGCCGTGTATAAATTACCTAGTTGAATTTCTCAACAAACAAGATAAATTCTCAACAAAAAATGTAATAGTTAATATTTTAACACCGAAAAGATTTTTGTTTTAAATCAAAAACAGTTAAATTGAAAAAATGATGAAATTTCTACCAAAAGAGATAAACTATCATGTCAAAAAGACACATTTTCAACAAGAGTTGAGTTTTCAACTGAGAAAGATTTTCCAGACAATAAAGAAAAAAAAACTTCATCCAAAATATTGAATTTTCAAGCTGAAAAAAAATCACGAATCTTTATGCAAAAAAATTAATTTTTGAAAAAGTAGTTGAACTTTCAACGAAGGATTTGATTTTTCAACCTAAGAATATTAACACTTAACCCGTAAACCTGGGTCATTCGTGTCCGAGCGAAAACTAATTGACTGAGTTATTCTGTGACTGCGAGAGGGATGCGGACCTTACCCTGCCCTAAAAAAAGTTATTTAGGAGGGGGACCTAAGGGCCAGAAGGCAGGTCTCTAGTTCACGTTTACTCTTTGTGGTGATAGAACGAAGTCTGAGGAGGACACGAACGACCCAGGTTTACCGGAATCTGTTGTTTTTTCTGCAAGCGAGTATTTGATTATTTTTTACTTTATAACGTTTTTCTAACGCATTTGAACATACTAATGCTAACTAAATAATAATTTTGGTCATAGAACTCAAAATGGAGCAACGTACATCTGATGATGTACAGCGCGTTCTTCGCGACAGGAAACAAGTATTTTAGGAACCGACAAAATGGAAAAACGCAAAAGATGTTTTTTTTGTGTGACTGAGCGCGACATAAAAACGCATTTCTGCTGTGTTAGGTGCCGCAAGCCTGTTTGCGAGGAGCATAGACTTGCTTAGAATACATCAGAGTCCCTCTATAGTAGCCGTCTCGGGAGTACCCTTCATCGCTTCACACTATCTCGGGACTCTCCAAACCGTTCTTCTTCTCTTCCATTCATGTGGCTTCTGACAGCGCCGAACCCTAAACATGGCAACTCCGCTGACCTTACAAACGGCTCCATCTCGTCCCCTTGGACCGCCTTGTCCCTTATCTCGGGAACTACTATAGTGGGACTCTAGTGTAATACGGAAGTATTATAAATTAGCAATTTTTTACTTTGTTTAGAGTTATAAAAATGTATAGTACACTACGTATTTTTTACTTTTTTTTAACCATTTTAAATAAATATAAACGTTTGTAGGTCCGAAAATTTCATTATTTCGAAAACTCTTACTTCCATGAAATATCCCAATATTCACCTTTAAAACTTAAGCATTTATTTTTGTGGTAGCAAATTTTAATATTTTTTTCTTGAAAGGCGCATGTTTGAAATTTAATTTTCTTTTTTAATTTTTTAATTTGTTTAATTAGATCAAAAGTTATGATTTTTTGAAGAAAACACAGCATCTCTTCGACTTTATTTTGTTTATTTACAAAAATTGTTTAAATAATTTATTTTTATCTAAAAGTCTTTTGCATGTTTGTTGAGCAGAGACTTCAGTTGTGATCCCTGAATTTTTTCAGATTTTTCCTATCAGTGCAAATTATTGAAAAATGCGCTGGACGTGAACGACCCAGGTTTACGGGTTGAAGGTGCCGAAAAAACGTTTACGGGTTAAGTGTTAATTCAAAAAAATGTAATAGTAGTGTTGGCGCGGAGGGATTGCTCAGTTAATTTTTGCACCAGTATTAAAATTTGTAAATAAAATTGTTTACTTCACTGTCTTCTACATTACACCACGTGAAGGAAATGCGTGGTACAAATTGTGACTGCCCGAGTAATAGAATTTGCGCTCGAAGTGATGAGCACGGAGGTTGAAAGGTACACCAGAGCTTCGATAGATGATCAATCTCGGGGTTTGTCTGAAAATAGCCTTGATCATAAAGCGCCAGCAACGAAACGTAAACAGGCAGGGCCGGCTGAACCGTTGCCATGACATTGCGCAATCTACTTGACTGAATAGTAGTGAATGCGTCCCTTCATAGGCGGAGTCGCAACCGTCTCTCACCCTGCCCCCAGAGAAACTGTGGGGACCAGCAATTCCAGGAATTCTAATAACGCCTGCAATCGCGCGATCCTCTATCGAAGCTCTGGTGTATCTAAGCTCTATGGAAAGGTTCGCCCTTAGTCCGGTGACGTATCCACATTTTGGAAATTGAAAGAGTGGGGTTTTCAGGGATTTTTAAGTCAGGTCAGGTAGGAGAGAGGGGATGGTACATTTAGAAAGTTGGTCGTTTACTCAAGGCTGGAAAAGGATAATATGGGTACAATATGGTTTCAGGAACTGAGCGTTGCGGGCCCTGGCTGCAATCATAAATTGAACTATCTAAGTTCTAAAATCCTTTAAATTCTGGAGACAGATGCTTGGGAAGTCCCTGAACCTAATTATTGTCACGTAGGAATTTAAGTCTACTGTCTTACAAAGAAATTCTGAAGCATCTAACTGTTAACCATTATGATGATAATAAAATGAATTGTTACGCCGTAATATGCCGGCCCCCTTTGAACCGTTAACGTTAAAAAAAACTATACATTTATTATTATGATGAAGAACTAACATACGCTCTTAAACGAAATTTGTTTGAGATAATCCAAAGGAAATAAAATTATAATAAAAACCATGGCCGCGAGCAGTATATGAACTCACAATTATGGATAAAAATTACAAATTAAAGTATCGGAGAGCCAAAAATCATAAAGAGTACAAGATAAACTGCCAACATCAAATTCAGCAAATAGTAAAAATTACAAAGAGTATAATTATCGATGACGGCCACTTTAAGGGTGGTTAATTATCCTCCTTTAGCAACGCAAGAAGTCCAGGCTTGATGTTGCCTTGATCAGTGGCTGATTGCCACACGGAAAAAATTAGTTGTTGAAATGTTGGTTGACTGAGTCAACCACTCTAGGATGGGGCTGAACGTATGTCATAAATTGGAAAAATCGTCTTAGAAACTTTGATTGACACATGTTTAAAAAGTAGAAAGAGTTGCCGAAAGTATAAAATAATGTCACTGATACACTGATGCTTCGAAGACAGTCAATGAAACTTTCGATGACTCCTAACGAGTTTTTAGAAAACAGTGTAGCCAAGTTAAAAAAATATCTATTTCGCGGTTATATTTACTATATTGTTATTCACATAGACTCACGCTTAAGTTATATTTATTTTTACAGATACACACGAACCTATGAAAAATCGAAACAAATTTTGCGGCGGGATTTGAGCTACCTAACACTTATGTCTATGACGCATCAAACGCAACTTTTCCCTAACAACTAGATCCCACGGCTAACTTAACACATTGAAGATTTTGCACAAATCCCAGTAAAGAGCCAAATTTAAATCCGCGCTCATTTGTTCATTTCTGATGACCGCGAATCCATTCACACTTATACATACACCACTTCACCTGAGCGTCACTACGTGTTAACACAAGCATCCAATGTGACTGTGCATTGTGAATATATAGATATGTAGAAGACAGTCAACGAATTCTTCGACAACTTATCAATCAGTTATTCGTTTCTGTGCTAGAGTTATTGTATTTCGAATCTTTTAGAATCTGGAAGACTTTTTATGAAAAATTGAATGCTTGTCTAAAACTTTGTCAAAATCTGCTGAATACAAGTTCGAAAACTGATGTTCCCAGATTGTATTCCAATAATTCGATTACTTTTTTCACTTTTTCGATGAAGTCTGCGGTTCATTAATGAAAATTATACGAGATTCTTGAAAAAAGTGGCCTATCCTAGAATGGTAGTCAAGTAAAGTTTCGACAACTTTTTTTTCCGTGCACTTACTGCATGATATCAATTCATTGACGTACTCCTGATGCCACCGGTCTCAGAAGTGGTGGCGCATTTTTTGGGCTAACTGTCAACACGTCAAACGATGTTTTGGAATGTTCCGCAAATTGTCTTGTGGCAAGCTCGTTAGAGAATTTCCTACCAGGAAGTGAGCGGGTGTGAGGGGGAGCAAGTAATTTGGGTCTGACGACAGGGGAGTCAGTGGACGGGAGTTCAGGATTGCCTCAACTTCGACAACATACGTATGAAGCTGCTCGTAAGTCAAGAGAGTGTTGCCTGCGACACGTGTAAAGTGAAATTTGAATGACTTTACGGCCGCCTCCCAAAAGCCCCCAAAATGTGGCGCGCGAGATGGAATAAAATGCCATGAAATTTCGCGCTGTGACGAACATTTCTGAACTTGATTCGCTTGTGCGTTGTCACGAATCCGTTTAAATAAATCTTTTATCTAGTTATTGACCCTGGCGAAATTCGTTGCGTTAGCAGAATGTATCGACTGTGGTCTTCTTGGACGCGCAAAAAATCTCTTAAAGCATGCGAGGAAGGCTTCAGTCGTCAGATCATTAGCTAATTCGAGATGAACTGCCTTAGTCGCAAGGCATACAAATACCGCGACATATGTTTTAAGCGTTGTTCTGTTTCGATGGCGATGCTCTTTCGTATAAAAGGGCCCACAATAATCTATTCCCACGTTAAGAAAAGGTCGAGAAAAATTCAAACGGTTTTCAGGTAAGTTCTCCATTAAATATTCTATTTTGCGAGGCTTTGCTCGAGTGCATTTCACGCACCGTCGGATGATGTGCCGGGTTGCATTGCGACCGTCGTCGGTAGGCCAGAATTTTTCTCGGACTCCGTACAAAGTAGAGTTGACGCCGGCATGCAAACGATTGACATGCGCTTCGCGAATCATTAGGGTTGTGACATGATGAGCTTTGGGAAGCACAATAGGATGTTTCTGCGCTTCAGAAACGTTCGCGTGTTCTAGCCTGCCTCCCATCCTAATTATTCCGTGATCCATGAAGGGGTTTAAAGCGAGGAGATTCTACTTTTTGACACGTTTTGATTTTTTGAAAGAGCGAGACTCTCATTCGGGAATGCTTCGGCTTGTACTATTTTTAATATTTGCATTAGAGCGCAATCCAATTCGTTTGGTGTGAGGAATAAAGACCCTTCATGCGCAAAGTTTTATCTTTGATTTTGGAATTAGGAACTTTGAAGTAATTCCTCTCAGTGGCCCCAACTTTGGCATGTTGAGCTACTGCGATTGCCCGGCGCAGCAGTCCTCATTGGTCGCTGTTGGCGCGCGATTTAAACCGGGTATAATTAACAATGATTGAAATTAAAGTAGATAATTATTATAAATTGCACGTAAATATTAGAAATTACGTAATTCGTGATGTAAGGTTAGAAAAAAAGAATAATGCGTATATTTTGCAGTTAATAGTTTATTTTTTCAGTTGCAAAGACTAATTTATATTCAAAAATATTGCAAATAAGTATTTTTTAATCTTTAAATAAACATTTTTTTATTCAAGAACCTTTTTCATTGAAATATAAATATTAATGTGCAATTGCTAATATTTCTCTACTTTAATTTCAATAATTGTTCAATTATACCCGATTTAAATCGCGCGCCAACAGCGACCAATGAGGACCGCTGCGCCGGACAAGCGCAGTAGCTCAACATGCCAAAGTTGGGGCCACTGATTCCTCTGGACCTTGTCCGCGTGAAAGCTAAACGGCGGGGCTGCTATCGGTAGGCACGTGTCGCCAGTTTAGAATTTGAGTTTTTGACTGAATCTCAGCCACTCGATTTGCCATAAATGTTTCAAGCAAATGCGGTGGCGTGTTTATCCAGTTCAAAGTGATGGTTGAGTCTGACCAGAAAATAGCTTCGAAAGGTTGAACATCTAAAGACCTAATGACATCACTGTAAAGTTTATCGAGCAAAAGAACCGCGCACAATTCCAATTTCGGTATGCTCGTGGTTTTGATAGGAGCGACTCGAGACTTCGAATAAATAAGAGATTTATGAAATTTTTGCCATCCTCGTCTGTTGAACGTAACTACATACGTGCGCCGTATGCCCTTTCGCTGGCGTCACAAAACCCGTGGAGTTGAATGTTTGTTGGGTTTTCGATAGAAACGCACAGCTTGAATTTTATTTCGTTTAGAAACGGAAGCTGTTTTATATATTTGAACCAAATATTTTGCATTTCGATGGAAACTGGATCATCCCATCCGAGTTGGAATTTCCACAGTTGCTGAATTAAAATTTTTCCTACCACGATAACTGGGCCCAGTAACCCTAACGGGTCAAATAGTTTCGCGCACTGGGACAAGATCGATCTTTTGGTTGCTATGTCCGTTGACTCTGGCAAGGAAACTGAATAAAAAATTACATCAGATCTTGGGTTCCATCGGAGACCCAAGGTTTTTACGGTATCCGACGAATCGAGAGACATGTGTTCTTCCGTAGAAACATAGATAAAATCTTAACAAAATCTGGGATCGTTTGATGCCCATTTTCGCAACTTGAATCCTCCCTCCTCCAAGAGGTCGATTAATTCGTTCCTGATCTTTAGCGCCTCGGATGCGGTTTGAGCACCTGTTAATAAATCATCCACGTGAAAATCGCGCTTTAAAATTTTTGAAGCGACAGGGGAGAATTATGGCTCATCTTCTGCGAGTTGCTGCAGAGTGCGAATAGCAAGATGTGGCGCGCATGCAGTGCCAAACGTTACTCGATTAAGCGAATAAATTTTCATAGGCTGATCCATGCTTGGCCGCCAAACAATTCTTTGCAAATTGCGATCTTCCAGAAACAGTAGAATTTGCCGGTACATTTGCTGAATGTCGGCAGATAACGCGTATCAAAACGACCTGAAGCGAGTGACGATTGAATAAAGGTTGTCTTGGATTGTAGGTCCAATCATAAAAGTGTCATTTAAAGATATACCGGTTGAAGTTTTCGCAGAAGCATCGAAAACTACTTACGTCATTGTCGTGATGCTATCATTCTTAACACTCATTTACCCTACATATTTTAGTATACGTGGTTATCTCACGGGCGTCAAAAAGACCCGGCCCGTTTTCTCCGGTTTGTATCTCGACGACAAATCGGTCGATTGAAGTCACTTTTTTTTTTTACTGAAAAGCTTTTTTGTGCTCTAAAAGGCAATGCTAACCAAATATTTCTCAAATAAAAATTGAGAAGCTGTATCAGAATTTAAAAAAAAATGTGATTGCAAAATCTTGAAATATTTTTTTTAATCAAAATGATGTAATTCCGAGTTAAATAAAGATAAAAGTCTTTATATGTAGTGATTTTGAAAGTTCAAGAGTCACACTTTTTAATGGTATAGGTGACATCATCATCGGTTCCAAAAAATAGAATTATTTCGTTGTGTGAAAATTGCGAAAAATTGCAAAACGTGTAAAAATATTACTTGACACAAAATCATGTAGTATGTATAAAATGGGGTCAAAATTTAAAAAAAAAACAAGGTAATGCATTAAAAAAGTGTTAATTTATTTCATTTTGAAATATACCATTCTTATTTTAGTGTGCGCAATATTGGCACAGTGTTCTCGTATATTTATGGTACATGGTTGCATTATAAGGCAGACATTTCTACCACGTTTTTTGATATGTTCGCAGTACTTCGAGTGCGAGAACGCGTCTCCATTTTCGTTTCTGAAAAATAAGAAAAAAATTGTTCAAATAAAAATATTTGCGAAATTATATCATTTTTTTCACGAATATGAGAAAAATATTGACATTTCGAATTTTTGGGATAAGACTGGAAAGTATTGTAGGCTACATGAAAATTTGTTTCAAACTTTAGACATGTATTTGCATAAGAATGATCATGCGTTTTATTATACTTAGATGTCTTAAAAATTTTATGTACGAATTTAACAACATCGTCAATATCCGTAAAATCGCAATATTGGAAACCATATAACGGACTTTCTATATATTTTAGCAACTGGAATTTTTTCAAAATACAAGTTGCTCACGTAAGAACAGGTTTATAAAGAAGAAAATGAAAACTTATAATAATTTATAGGAGAAAAAGACTATTAAAAACATGAAAAGTCATTAAATTTTGATTTCGGCAACGCCTTTGGTTTAAGTATGAATACAATAGAGCAATATACACCAGTCAATCCGAGAGCTCTACTCTTCTCTTAACTTGCTCCTCGGTGCTCCTCCTACTTATTTATGGCTCTTATTACCTAAGCCTTCTTCACACCATAAAGGGAATCAGAGGCAGAAGTGAAATAAATTTGAATGGAAAGTAAATGAAACTAAATATTTATTGTAGTTTTACTTTAAAATTGAGATCATTACTTACTATCGATTTTTTTATTTATGAACATTAAACTGTTAGTAACGAATAAAAATTAAATAATCATCAATTAATAAATCATAAAAATAAATGATAATTAATAAATAAATAACGAATTTACATTTAATAAGAGCTTCTGCAGTTGCTCTTCATCTAGTAAAAATTTTGATTTAAATTTTTTAATCTATCAAAAGAAAAAGTATTTTCTATCTTTTGAAAACTTTCAAAACGTTGAAAAGAATCAAGGCTGAAATATGAATCACTTACAATGGATTAGGGCAGAGAACATTTTCTGCAGAAAAGCAATAAGATTTAGGTAAGGTGGTTGTTGAGGATTCAGGCGAGCCTCACGCTTTAACAAAGGAGCAGGCCAGGTTCGCAAAGTGTAGCTGTTACATTGCTACTGCACTGCTAAGCTGAACCATAGGCGGTGCCGTGAATTCTCTATGTTGTGTAGTGAATTTAGAAACAAATTTGCAACAAATGCGTAGTCCTACTGATTATTTTTTGGCAAAACAAAAGAATACGGGCCTTCTATTTTTATGTAGCCTACAATATTTTTCAGTCTAATCTCAAAAATTCGAAAATGTCTTTTTTTGTACCACCGTAATTATTATTTTGTTCACAAATATATAGTGCTTTTCACCTGTGATACACGAAAGGCCTTGCTTCACAACCAATCTCTATCGATGGATGTTTCCAGGGAGAAATTTCTATAAAATCAAGAAAACGCAACATTTCAATATAAGTTTACTCTTGCGTCACACAAAACCTCCTTTTATTTTATTATTGGACACAAAGAAAAATTTAAATAAAGAATTTACTTAAGTTTAGTATTTATCTTCAGATCACTTTTTGTAACGTTGTTACCCCACAGGGGTCTAAAAGGCACAAATCGAACTTTCACACTGTCTCTTTAGGCGTAATCAACGAACTGAGTCCGATCATGGGTTCAGCATGGATTAGGGCCCTAAACTTTCTTCCCCTCGGGTTCTGGCCCGCTCCCTTAGCCTATACAGAAATGGCACCGCTTTCAAAAAACCTCTGGGTCATGTTGACCCATGTGGGGTAAGTGAGGGTTAATAACGGCGTATAATGCAGCAAATAAAACCCCAATTTCGAGAGCTTCTGATTGCTAATGGGATTCATATGCCCTTCAACTGTGTACCCTTGCATGCAATCCGAGTACTGTGAATGAAATTCAGGATTTTTCTCGAATTTTTTCTCTAGCGCATAGAAACGGGGAAATGCGATGTTGTGCGAGTCGCCTAACAACTCTTTTTTGTGATTGAAACGTAGCTTAACGCAATAATGACCATTTTCGTCACGCTTTACCGCATCTACACATAGTTTTTCCGCGGCTTCTTCTTCTCCTGAAAGAATCTTCGAAGAGATTTCGTCTCCTAATTCCCATAAAAGGGGAATATCCTGAAACTTGCTCGCATTACACGTGACCTGCGATTTATTTGAGTTTACTAGATACTGACTTTTAGGATCAGTTGGCTGTGGATTGACATACCGACCCGAAAATATCCAACCGAAATCCGTTTCTTGAAAGATTGCCAGCTGACCCTTGATCGCGATTTTTCCGGCTCGCATGAGATTGTAAAAGTATTCAGCCCCAATCAAAAGATCAACTTCTGCTGACTGATGGAATTCTGGTTCTGCTAAAAAGATGTCGCTAGGCATTTTTGATGAATTTCGGTCAGTTGGAAACATGGGAGTGAGTTCTGAAATTTCTTGGAATACGAGACAGGTGATATGAAAATCGACACTGTCGTCATAACGAGATTTTATCTTTACTGATGCGGAGTTTTCAACATTGGATTGAATATTGTTAACTCCCTTTAGCTTTATATTCATCTCTTTCTTTTCAATGCCCAATACGTCTGAAAGTTTTTGAAATTGAACAACATTGAGAAAATGAGTCTAAATACGCGCGACAAGGTTTGTACTGTCCTTTGCTATCCAGGATGTCGACAATAGCGGTGCCTAAGACTACTTGAGATCGTGCCTGCCTTTGAAGACTCACCGGGCTGGTTGTCGAAGACTCCAGATTGTTATGCTTATCTCCACTTTTCTTTTCGCTAAAATGCTACAAAGCATTACGCCTCTTGTGACATTTGCGACATGGACCTCGACGGCAATCTATCGTGCAGTGAATGCTCATTAGGCATTCATGACAGAGATGGGTCTTTTCAACGATCTTGTAACGCTGAGGACGTTGCATGTTTAAAAATTGATCGCAAAGATAATGAGGGTGTTTTTCAGAGCAGACTCGACACGAATATTGAAATGATTCGGAAGTACTCTCTTTAGTTTCGACGGAGGTAGACATGCACGATGTTGCTGGCTTAGAATAAGAATGCTGAGAATGATTTTTTGAACTGTGAGGCCTTTGCGAATTATTCTCTTTGTGAAATGATTGAGTATTTTCGATTGAAGATCTGCTTTCTAGGAAGTTGGTCATGTCGGAAAATGAAGGCAACGCAGTACTACCCCACGATTCTTCCCACTTCTCGCGAGAATAGTTATTGAGTTTTTCGAGAATAATGTGAATCAAAAGCGAATCCCAGTGGTCTACTGGTTGATCTAAAGCCCTGAGAGCTCTGACCCGTTTTTGCACCCCATCCAACAGTGCGCGAATTGAAAAATCTTTGAAAACATTTGGCAGATCGAACAAGGCCTTTATGTGCGTTTCAACTATGTATTTTCGGTTGTCGTACCGGTTTTTCAGTAACTCCCACGCCACTTCGTAGTTTTGGCTGGTAGTCTCAAGTGCCGCGATAATTTCCGCCGCTTCGTCCTTCAAGCATGCCTATAAGTAATTAAATTTCTGGATCGGACTCAGAGCGGGATTATCATGGCACATAGACTTAAAAGAATCATGGAAGATGAGCCATCCGTCAAAAGTACCATGAAACGTGGGCGTTTTAAGTTTTGGAAGTTCGAAACACGCGTGAAACCTCATCTGGTTTTCGTCTGGAATAGGTTCGTTGCTATTAACCGTTTGAATTGATATGGGATTAAAGGATAATTGATTGGGTGGACCTGCATTTCAACCAGATCCACCTGAATCAGATAGCGACTCCGGTTTCGAATTTTCTGAACTAGACGTGACCAGTGACGCAGAACAAAAGTTTTTTATTTGCTTTTTAAATAAACCGCTTACAGCGTAGAAACGATTTTCGAATTCGTTTCGCTCTGTTTCTTGTTCGGCAATATCTGAGTCAGTAATTAGAATTTGTTCTATTTTGCTTTGAATTTCGTCGAACGCGTCTCATGTAGGCTTTTGTAGCCGATCTTCTAAATTAACGGTATCGAAATCGGTTTGTTCTTGCAATGATGCAAGTAAATTTTCTGAGCATGTCAAGCGGCGCTTTATATCACCGTGTGATCGTTTTAAACCGGTAATTTGATCTCCTGTCATCTTTATGCGCAAAGTGAGGCAATACGTGAAATTGGAAAGATTGAAAGGAATCAGAAAGGATTGATAATTCTCTTGACTCACTTGGTCGCAGAGCTCCTTGACTGGAACAGCGGCTGAAACGCTGCACTGGCGGCTCCTGGGTGAAGACGCTTTGGCTGCTGATCTCTATATCCCGGATGCACCTCTGTCATACGTACAATGATGTGTTTGAACCTCGATTTGACCCTGAAGAAAGGTTCGATGGTCCATGTAGAGGAATAGATCAAATATAAGGGCAGTCTTTTGTAGCTTCCTCACGACTGGAAATGAGTGTTTTTCTCCACAATGGTGCTTTCGCAGAGGCATGAAAACTTCACGAAACACTTAGTTATTTGATGACTTTAGAAAGGCACAATCATTCGGTGAAGCAAATTCACTTTTGTTCACTTATGTATCAGTCACAGCACTGACCCGATCCGCACTTTATGCGCAACACTTGAACTGTTTATTGTTCTTTAATAATCCGTCGCGAAGGACCATTTTATGTTGGCGCGGAGGGATTGTTGAATTGATTTTTGCACCAGTATTAAAATTTGTAAATAAAATTATTTATTTCACTGTATTTTACATTACACCAAGTGAAGCGAAAGCGTAGAACAAATTGTGACTGCCCGAGTAATAGAATTCGCTCTCGAGGTGATGAGAATGGAGGTCGAAAGGTATCTAAGCTCTACGGAAAGGTTCGCCCTTAGGTTGGTGACGCATCCGCATTTTGGGAATTGAAAGATTGGGGTTTGCAAGGATTTTTGAGTCAGGTCAGGTATGAGAGAGGGGGTGGTACATTTAGAAAGTTGGCCGTTTACTCAAGGTTGGAAAAGGATAATATGGGTACAATATGGTTTCAGGAATTGAGCGATGCGGGTCCTGGCTACAATCATATACTAAACTATCTAAGTGCTAAAATCCTTCAAATTCTGGAGATAGATGCTTGGGAATACGCTTTCTACCCACAATAAATCAAGACCTGGGTTTTTCTTACTACTTTAAGTCCCTGAGCCTAATTATTGTCACGTAGGAATTTAAGTCTACTATCTTAAAAAGAAATTCTGAAGCATCTTACTGTTGACCATTCTGATTTTAATCAAATAAATTGTTACGCCGTAACAAGTAGATATTTTTAAGAGAAAATATTTTGATGCTAAATCAAAAACAGTTGAATTCGACGGAAAAAGGCGAATTTTCAACAAAATACTTGAATTCTCAAATAAAACAGATTAATTTTCAACCAAGCAGTTACATTTATAACAAAAAATATATTTTCTACTAAAAAATAAAAATTTTCAACAAAATACATCAACTTATTTTCAAGCAAATAGTTAAATTTTCCACCAAGTAGATTATTTTCATAACAAAAAATATGAATTTTCAACCAAATAGTTGAATTTCCAACTAACGCAGATAAAATTTTCACATAAAATGTAATAGTTAAATTTTCAGTAAAAAATAATCCTCAGCTAAAAAAACACGAATTTCCAACAATATAGTTACATTTTTAACTGAAGAAATTAATTTTTAACTGAAAATGATTAATTGTCAACTATAAAAATGAGCTTTTAACAAAGTAGTTTCAATAAAATTGTTGAATTTTCAAGCCAAAAAAACTGAATGGACTTTTAACCAAAAATAGTTTGATTTTCTTATTGGGTTCTAATAATTCAGTGCGCATTTAAGTAGAAAAGGAAGAAGGGGAACGTCTGTGAAGCCTGCGATAATCAAATAGAAATTATGATAATTTATAGACTAAAGAATAATGGTAATAGAATACACAAAGTGTGTCGCACGTCGTAATATTTCAGGCACTGAAAATATGATAAAATTGTAACTGAATACTTATATAAATACGTTTACTTAATTGACAGAGTTTATATTTTATATGTAATTTCGTTTCCTAAGTTAATGAAATCTTAGCAAGATTTGGAGAGGGATAGAGGGGGCAACAAATCTCACGGTATCTTACATGGAGGGAGAGGGGGTTGACAATTTCCGAAAAACACCTTACGTAATTTGTGGATGACCCCTTATTCATTTGTTTATTCATTGAATATATTTTCGTGAATTCATTATTGTTTGTGGATCTCGCCATCTCAGGGTACGTTCAAGACGACCACACGTGTGCACACGGGTGCACCTGAAGCCGTTCAGCGACGCTGGGGGGACACTCGCTTCACTCGGGTGATTCGTTCAAGACTCATCAGAGGAAAGAGTGAGGGTCACCCGTGGAGTAACTTTTTCACCCGCTGAAATTAGGTAGGTGAAGGCGTGTAATAGCGGAGTTCGGCGGGAAATAGTGAATAGTCTCCGGATGGGTATTATTTAGCGCTCAACACGGAAAGAAAATCGGACATAAGTTGAATTATAATTGTAGGTTAGGGTGAATTATTATATATTTTTTAAAAAAAGTACTTTTTACATTAAAAATAACTTTTGTTGACATTTTTCATAGAAGGAGGTATAATTCACATATTATTTTTAATCATTTTTGAAACGAAGTGTGTAAACATCTGATTGTATGGACGCCAAATTTCGTCTATAGGCGAAACTAAATTATCCGGCTGTGTATAACTTTACCTGAAGTGTTTACTCAAGTGATAATTAGAAATTTTCCGTAAAATGTATTTAATTAAATTGTGTAAATCTTTTAATTTTATACTTTTGATAATACAGGTCAATTTCACTCTTTACAGCAGTTTAACCTAACTTTCAAACTTTTTTCACTTCTTTTGTATCCTGCACACATATATTTCATTAATGAGATTAACAAAAATAATTGCCTTGATACGATGGCAGCAATTACAACTTTCTTCTTCTGCTCTTCCATTTCAATATTAATGACAAAATCACATACCCTCAAATTCACGCCTTCACAATTCACACTTGGCGTCAAACTTTCCTTGTGTAGTTCAGCGTAACAACACCTTCCACTACACTTTCCTAAACTCCGCCCCCTTTTCTGGTTCATACAGCTGTTCACACGGGTTGTCGTCTTGAACGTACCCTCGGGACAGTGAGGGTACGTTAGTTAGCGTTTGCAGATGATAAGGTTGTTGCAGATGATTATGGTGTTTGAAAGAATGGGTGAGCATGTATATATATGTAATTCAATATACATAATTTAAATATATTCCAAAATATTGTCATATATTCCCAAATATTCCCTCATATTCCGATATATTCTGTATAATCCTGAATATTCTTCAGGGAATATATTCCTGATACACGAACAATCAGAGTGGTCGACTCCTCGGATATAGACTCTTAACCAAAAGTATCCGAGTGGAAGGTGGTAAAGAGTCCTTATTCCTATAAAGTTGTTTTAGAATTCTGTATGTTTCCGTTGAGATACTCTTTACCTGTTCCTTCCAGGACAAAGTACGGTTATGAGAATATCCCAGATCTTTAACCACTTCCGAAAAAGGGATAGTAAGATTTTCGATACGGAGGGGTCGAAATGATGCCAGTGTTTCAAGCGACGGAGATGAAGTAGGTCCAACAACAATTGCCTGAGTTTTGCCCGGGTTAAGAGTGAGTCCATTCTTCCAGGCCCAGAGGATAACGCGATCGATAACCTCTTGGACTAGAACAAGTAATCTACTTAGTGAAGAAATTGGTCCCGATACGTAAATTTTGATATTGTCAGCATATTTGTTGTAGCTGCAATGTTGAAGTTCACTTTCAAGGTCAGAGGTGAATAAGTCGAAGATGAGGGTTGCCAGAATGGAGCCCTGAGGAACCCCACACTTGACCTCCCACTATTCAGAAAGCTCACCACCACTATTAATAATTCTGTGAGATCGATTATTGAAATCGTACTTGAACTATTTACTGAAATGAAGCTTTCCTAAAATGCTTAAATTTCTTTACTTTTTTAACATGTTGCGAGGGTCGGCTGACTGGCCAGGTTCCGGCAATGGGCGGGCCGACCAGTATTTTCGCAAATGTTATTGTATGTACCACTCACATAAAAATTTCAAACTTTCCATAATTCTTTAATTTCTTTACTTTTTCGACATATTGCGAGGGGTTGCTGACTAGCCGAGTTCCGGCACTGGACCGGCTAAACGGTAATTTCGTAATTTTTATCGTAGGTACTAATTACACAAAAAATTGAAGCTTTCCTAAAATGATTCAATCAAGTTAGTTTTTCGACATGTTTGCGGGGTTGTGGGGCCCAGCAGTGGGATTCCGGGGCCGTTTCGAAGTCGAAAATCAAACGGGCCACTCTTTCTACCTCCACACGTTAGAAAAAGAGGTCTGTTCAATTTTCTACTTTTGAAATGACCACAGGGTCCCACTGCAGGTGTTCTAACACCTAGCCGGCTAATTGAGCCATGTTGATTTACACCTTATATGTAACCAAATATTCAAAAATTAGCTTTCTTAAAATACTCCCGATTTTTTTTCGTGAGCTCTCTGACTACTATTTCTGTATATTGAACCGGACGGTGGTCTACGCCTTATGGCAACCAAACTGGTATGGTTGTGACGACTCAACCTGTCTGATTGTAACAGTTCGGTTGCGCGAACCACGCAGTTCGGTTAAGGCTCAATGTACACTAGTCTGTGCTGACTATTAGGATATTTTATAGAATATTAAATGATAAATATATAATTATATTGAAGAAGATTCAATTATTTAATTTTTTTCTTACATTAATTAATTTAAAAAAAAAAAATTATTTTCTTTTCACCCGCTGGTCTACTCGCACTGCGCAAGCTCGAGAATTACCGCGTTCTGACATAGAAAACAAAAATCGATTGAATGCATTTGAATCGGCAGGGCAAGGAATACGCTTTTTGTTCGAGATCGCTAAGTGACGCTGAGCTGAGCATAGTGTCCTTATTTTCATAAAAGTCCAAGATTTCACGTCGAAGAACACTTAATTAATTCTCCACCAGAAAGTTTAACTTAGTGTCATTTTGAAACTCATATCACACGAAATCAATGCTGGAGATATCGACAAAGAAAGACCAAGCAGACGTCAGGATCTCTCGGCTCTTTCAGCACCGCAACAACTGACAACAACGACCGAACGCCATTTCCTCTTCGTACACTGTTTCCAATACCTCAGCTGATATTGCCTACTTTATTATCAATTGATATTGCTCAATATTTCATAATATACGCACTTATTATCAATAACAATTCCTTATATTTGTATAATGATACTTACCCAGTGGGCACAAAATTTGGCGACGTATTTACGACATCGTTACGACACCTTTACGACCACTTCACGACATCCTATGTCCACGTCGTTAAGATGTTTTTACTATATCGTAAAGATGTCGTACTACCTGACGATGTATTTTCGACATCGTGAAAACACCTGAACGACATGGACAAATGATGTCTTAAAGTCGTCGTTAAGATCTCGTAACGATGTCGTAAAGACGTCATTAAATTTTGTGCCCACTGGATATATCTTAATAATTCAAATTAAAAACATTTTCTTATTTAAATCTACTACCCGCTACCGCGATCGATTAAATCCTATTCAAATGATTATAAATCTAATCTGCCTTTTAGTATTCACTGAATAAAACTAGACTTCCCGTTTCATCGACAGGAATTGTCAATCTTGAGTTTCCTACTGGATACAACATGCACCATACTCTGTTTTAGAGAGATTTCAACCGATTCATATGCCCGTGTAATTGATTAGAAAGCTTATTGTTTTCCTGGGGAGGGGGCAGTTACACTGGTAATTAAGCACCACTAACCGTAGCATCACTGTTTCTGTTTCATAACATTTCATAAATCTACATTCTACAGTGCGCAGTAAAGGGAAATAGCATACAAGGAACTGACTACCTTTACCCCTTGGTATTGATGATTTAGAAATAAATAATGCTAAATAATGTACTGCAGGTATTTTACAATTTTTTACTAAAATTATGAATGTTTTCTTTAATGTAAAATATGCTTTTGAGTCTGCGAACTTGATCAATTTCCGTTCATGCTTTTTTCTGCTCACAATAAGTATTGTACTGTACGCTATAATGCATATATTCTTAAAAGTAATGTAGTTATTCTAACTTTAATTCAAATCGTTTTTAGCTGAGATGTTGCTGTTAACTGTGGTGAATTCCCAACTAGCAAGAAAATGTTTTCCTTACTATTACCCATGAGCACAGGGGTTCGTGTAACACTTTCTGTAAAGGGTTCAATATAAGTTCATCTCAAGCGCGCTGATGCGTATGTAATCCCGTAGTGCTTACCGATAGCATCAGAGCTTTTATTTTCATTATTTATTTGTTCGATGTTCCCCATGGACGAACGAGAGCTTACGCGCATAACCCCATGTTTCCATGTTGGTTTAATCAGATAAACCCTGACGTTCGAAATCGGCGTGCACCCTATGGGTGTATCCCTGCATGTGCATATATATA
>CAKNXH010056357.1:20311-44399 GCA_932178445.1 Andricus quercusramuli
ATATATATATATCCACATTATTCTTTACTATGTTATTCAGCGGTATATACTCTAATTTCTTATTAGTACACAGAAAAAAGTGGATCGTTAGAATAACTCTCTAAAAAAGTAGCTTTAACTATCTCGAATTAAAAAGCAGCTTTTCGGTGGTGAATTTGGTTGAAATCACTATTTCGCATTCAGGATATTGAATGTGACTTCTTCACAGAGTAGAATAAATAATTTTTAATTGTAGAATGCACTGTATCACTCAGTGACAGTCACCACTCAGCTGAGGAAGAGTTACTATTTTGCATACTAAGTCCTACTACAGTGGTAGTTACTTCACAGTAACTGTGAAGAGTAATTTTGCCGTTTTCGCATTGCATACGCACACTGAAGGTAATTTCTAAATAGATTAGCTGGTAACTTCCTACAACAAAAATCGAGCTTAATACGTACACTTGTTTTTCACGAGAAGCCTGCTGAAAGTTCGACTTTCACTTAGGCATTTCCAATTTTAAAGACTGATTGGTTGGGAAGACTCCGTTTCATGAGAACGATAAAAAAATTTCCATAATTTCAAAAAGTATTGAAATTTCCAAAAATTTTCAAAATTTTTTTTAATTTCCAACAGTTTAAAAATTTATCAAAACTTCCAAAATTTTGATAGATTACTAAAAATTTATCAAAATTTTGATGAATTTCCAAATATTTCAAAATTTTCAGAAGTTTCAAAAATTTTCATAAATTTCCAAAACCATTTTGGATCCGACATCTTCAATTTTAAAATTTGGACTTTAGCTCCGAATTTAGTGACTTCAAAAATCCCCGAGTATCAGGTTTGATGCAAATCAAATCACTTTTTGCGTTTTCGATCCACGAGTTTGGATCTGCCAGTTTGAATTTTTAAATTTACATTTCGTATTTAAGATTAGCGACCCCGAAAACCTATGAGCATTAAGTTTTATGCAAATGAAATCAAGATAAACCTTTTCAAGAACTTGAAATTTTCAGCTACTCGAACCTTTTCGAGAACCCAAAATTTTCGGGTACAGGAACCGTTTCGAGAACCCGCAATTTTTCAAGTTTCTGAAACTACTTGGCCCGGCCCGAAATTGATCGAGCCTGGCTAGGCTCGACTTTATATGAAACCAAAGATTTCTTAATGATTATAGTTTTGTGCTGTTTGCCCTCGTGTTTGCCATCGAAAATTTTCAAGAAAAATGAATTTATAATTTTTTGACTACTTTTTTATAAAACTATTTGCAATTAAATTTTCCGCTGCTGATGAATGGCCGATTCAAAAATTTTTGTAATTACATGAATGTGAAATTCATTTTATAAATAAACAATATAAATTTCTGGTTTTGATACAAAATTTGTACAGAGTTGATCAAATAAAATATTGTACTGAAAATTGGTGAATGGTGAAGCACAATAAAAAAGAGCTGTGACCACCTCAGTTCGGCAGATTCTTATTTTGCTCGCAAGAGTTTTTAATATTTTTTAGATTTTGTAAATGCCAAGTTCTGTGACAAGACGGCTGGAGGTTCATTTCTTACCCGCATGAAGCGCTGTACCACTGGTTAAATCTATCATTTAGCGTCACTGGTATATTCAGTGTGGCTGTTTTCGTTGAGTTACTTACTGATTCACTGAGCCAAAATCAGAAAATCACTGGTTCACCAGTAATAACTTAAAATACTAATTCAATCAGTGGAATAATCACCGGTTCATTTTTAAAGAGTGAATTTCGAAAGGACTTCCTACAAAATTTCGCGGAAGGGGCTTCCGTACGCCATTAGTTACGCCACTGTATTTATTATTTTAGTTTGCAGTATTAGTATCTGAAATGGAAAATCCTATTACCGCTCGAGATAGGTGATGGAAGTAATTTTTTCAATATAATTCAGATTCAGCGACCCGAAAAACATGGTGGTCTGGTTTATGGGCCATATTCAACTATATATTCAACTATTTAAATTGTTTCTTGTACAATTTGAACAAGTAAACTTCAAATTAACAATGTGAAATAGTGAATCTGACTATTCACTTTTTTCCATGATAATGAAGAGTAACTCATAGTAAAAACAAATCATTAAATTTTTGTCAGAATCAGATATCCATCTGCAAATATTTCATGAAAATTTAATGTCGGATCTGGCTTTGCCTAGAGTCTAGATAGTCTAATCTGGATAGTCTATTCCTGCCTAGATCCAAGAGAACTATGAAGAAGTTTTTTTTTTCAGGTTATCTTATCAGTTGTGAAGATTAGTGATTATGAAAAACATATAAAAGAGTCTCTCAAAGTATCTAGTATCCTGTCTATATCATATAGCATTTTATCCTTGCTATTTCTCAAGCTGAATAACTATATACTTCTACCTCTCTTCATATTGATCACGCCCATTTATAAAACAGTTTCTTGCTTCCTTCAAAAACATTTTGAATTTTCTTCTCTTCCACTGTTCTAATTTTATCATTACTTTCCTTGACTAGTAGTTTTACTTTCCTCTTTTTGTGTCTGTAAGAATTTTCAAGTCTATTTCTCTCCTCATCGCTAAGGCCTGTGATGTTCAACTTTTTGTTACACGCTTCCTTCTTTTCTTGAGCGGCTGCTTGGATTTCATCATTCCACCACGAATAACCAAACATTCTTCGGACAACCGTAGTACCACACACTTCAGTCGCACTCCTGGCAATTACATCCCGAATCATAGTCAATGCGCCCTCTATATCTTTATTGTTCATTTTCAGGGCAGTCCTGACCATAATTCAAGTCCGCCTTTCAACTCCCCATTTTCTATCCTTTTAATGTTGCATCCCTTTTTCTTTGTTTCAGGTACACTTATTTAAAATAGCTAGCTTTCTTACGTGCATAGTTTCTCGTAATTCTCTTACCTTAAGATCATTCACCCCTCTAGCATTCCAAACACCCAGTCTGCATTGTCACATGGTGAAGAAATCAGTTAAGATGGTTCGGACATGTTGAAAGAATGATAGAATGAAAGATGAACGTCTAACGAAACAAGTGTATAAAGACCAGAGGCAGAACGCGGAAAGAATGGTTAGAATGTATGAATGAGACCTTAATCCGAAAATATATAAGAAGCCATAGAAACAGGAGAGCTTGCATGAAAAATTGCATGGACATGAAGGAAGCTAGAGAAGTATGTCAGGAAAGAAAAGTGTGTGGGAACCTCACATAACAACCTGGTGAGGCTCTTCACTTGGGGTGATCGCTAGAGAGATTGATCAGCAACCTGGGTTGGAGCAGTGTTGCGGAACGAACATGTTATTTAAATAAATAACACGACGATTCTAGATCAATCTAAAAAATCTACACCTCCTTCCCCACATTACTATTTTCCAACCGAGCGAATCACGCCTACCCCGAAAGGAAAATGGCCTAATCGTAAAATAATAGTGGACAAGTATCTAAGAATCACCCTCTTCGACGAAGAAGGTGTGGATCTCGGGACAGTAAGGGTACGTGGGTTAGCGTTCACAAATTATAAGAATGTTATGGCAGATTCAACCGAAGACTTGACAATAATGTTGAGCGAACTGGATGCAAGCACGAAGAACATGGGCCTCAAAATTAACGTGAATAAAACAAAAAGTATGATATTTGAAGAAAATGGTGAGGAAACAGTATGCAACATTGCCTTAGACGATAAGAGGATAGAACAAGTTGATAAGTACGTATATCTCGGTAATTTATTAACTACAGACGAGAAGATGGATAAAGAGATATCCATATCTCTCCATCCATATTGGTAGCCTATTCACTAATGACGGAAAGATAGATGTAGAGTTAGATAGGCGTATAAACGAGGGTAAGAAGGTTATCGGTAGAGTAGGGCCCACTGTCACAAGTAAAAGTATATCAAGAAGAGCTGAAAGGGCAATACATAATTCTATATTTGCAGACTATGTGATAAGTAGCGAGACCTGGACCTACCAAGAAAAGGATAAGAGTAAAATTAACGCGATTGACATGAAATTTCTGCGCATGATGTGCGGAAAAGCACTGATAATTATTGTTTATTGTCTTAAATATGTATTTATGCGATATATTATTTATGCATATATTTATGCAATTATGTATTCTAATTTCCTAAATCATTCATTCAAAAATTATCATTTTCTGAATTCACTTCTGTAATTTTTGTCCAAGTCCAAAATGTGATTCTGTCTACAAACTAGCTAAAATCTGGACAGTCTTCATATATTCAAATTCGTAACAAATTCCTAGATAGCGCTAAGATTGGGACTAGACAACAGAAAGTTTGAAATCAAACACGTAGCAAAATTAGACAGCGCTAGTGTAGTGCCAGGCTATTATTGCGTGAATAGACAGACTAAAAAAACCTGTACTGGCACACGGGCATGCTCACCTATACCTATATTCCGCTTCAACCGTGAAAGTCGGTGAATATTAGGACATACTCAGCAGCACAATGCCAGGTAGGTATGGTATTATTTTTCCGTAGCATTGTTCCTCTTGCTGGCTAAATTGGCTCAACCAGAATCTCAAATTTCGGATACTCGACACCATAACCTGCACTCGGTTGCCCAAAGGAGTCTATAATATTCCATTGAGTGAGATCGCTATAATCGAGAGACCGTGGGGCCTCTGTCCGCTATAGTTCACCATAATATCCAGAGCAATAGGGGTAAGCTCGACCTCACGATGGCCTGTAACCTAATAGGCTTCCCATTGGAAGATCATACTTCTGTACAAAGGCTGATCACCACATCGCACGCGATCACGAATCACGTCAGAGAAATTGAAGATCTTTCTACTACTTGTTGAGTATAAATAAGGCTTGCACGTTTTTTCTACTCTATAAGATATATAGAAACAATATAATCTATACGCATGTCAGGCATCGGAACTTTTTTATTCAGGTTGGACCCGAGTTCCAAACTCGGAACCTTTGCATTTATAAGTGTCTAGACCTGGGCATGGGCTCTTTACGGACCGGATCCTTGCTAAACAATTTATAGGTACCTGAATAATTCTACTTTAAATAATTTGTTGTCATTTTTTGCATAAGCTGTTTTCATTTTCTTGCCTTGATAAGGGTGCTGTGTCAGCACCGAAACGTTGGTAAATACTTTGCATGCTTTTTTATTGTGATTTGATAATAATAAAAATAAATTAGTTAGATTAGAAATGGTGTTAAAGCGATGTTGTTTGTCTGAGTAAAATAAGTTTATATAAATAATACATGTAGATGGTAAAAAGAAACTGACATACTTCAGACCAAAAGTAGATTTTGATGTTATAAATCCTTTATTTCTGCCAACGTTTCGAAAACTTTGTCGTTTTCCTCTTCAGGACGTTAAATTTCAAAATTCGTCAAATATTCGTCAATTAATTATAAAAATCATCTTCCTCCTCGCATCTCTTTAAGGAGCTTCATTTTTGGTAAGAAATTTTGTATAAATTTTGAAAAATTTAAATTTGTTTACAAAAATTAATGAATTGATACTGTTAAAAACATTTTATTACTAAAATTGACTTAGTTAAAGAGTCAAAAACTCCCCAACTTTTTTGCTCCATTTTTTCAAGGAGAAAAATTGAGAAAGATAAATTCTCAATTTTTCTCCAATTTTCTCCTTGTAAATTTAAAGTCTAAAAATCGAAAGTAGTATATTATACAACATAATAAGTGCTAAAAAATGAGTTGCCTGATCGTAAACTGTCGTAATATGTATCCTAGAAATTTTATTCAAAAATAATTCAAGTAAACAAAGAAAAAAATGTAACAAATAACTTAATGATTTCAATAAGGCTGCGTCTGGTCGTCCCGAATAATTCGGGAAGTTGGAAGAGGATGGACTAGTCATCCCGAAAAGCACGATCCGGTCCCGGTTCGGGTTGCGTGTTTAGGTTTCTCTACATTTTCAACCGCGATGATTTCGCCCGGGCCACGATCGTCGCTGAACATAGCCAATCACAGCGGTCGATAAAGTCACGTGATTCGTCAGCTGTTGTCAGGTGCCTTAAAAAAACATACTTGTGGGCCTCGTATATTGTTGTTGTCGAATTATTAATGAAAAATTGCCCCAAAACCCCACGTTTGGACTGAGGATGCCGAATTCATCCTCATGCATGAGGTTCAGCTTCGACCTATTTTGTGAGACGTGAAAGATATAAATTATGAACGCACGGACTTGAAAAATCGCTAATCTCTCGTGAAACAGAGTATACTAGTACGAACTCAATACTGGAAAAATATACCGTAAGCTCATGACATTAATGGTGTAATGATAGGGATAAGTACACTTTTCACCTGACCGGTTCAAATTACGATGACGAACGTAGAAATGCGTTACTTACAGGTCTGAGCGGTGCGGTGACGAGCTGGCAAAAGTGCCAATTTTGATGGTTTATTGCTGTCACTCGGATAACCTTGAACATTTTTGTACATGTAGAAGATGACATATAAATAGCACCAGCGCATTTTCAGGCACTTTACTGGATGTCAAAGTGCTGTGAGTCATCTTCAAAGTTGCCGGAAACGCAGGTAAAATTTCTTGATGTTGATTTTACAGGAAAAAGTTTCAAACAAAAGTTGGTCTATTCCAAAAGATGCACATTTTCATTCTCATATCATTTTTTGATAAAATTGATACATTTAGAGAAAACATCGATTAAAGAAGTACCAGAACAATCAAAAGCTGTTTTTCTGTACAGCAAGTCATTTTTTCGAAAATTTTCAGGAGAGAAAAAATACTTCCCTGCAGGTGTACTCCAACATTACTGAGGAATATTTTATTCAAATGTTTATATTCACCAAGTTATGCGCATTTTTCATTCTTTTCCCCATTTTTCCTTCCACCTGTTGCATTTTTAACAATTCAAAAGAAGGTGTTCTCAAAATTAGTACATCAATAGTGTAAGTCTTGTGTAAAAAATTGACGTCAGCTACTTTCAGGTAAAATAATAACTTACTCTCCTATACACAATAATAAACAGAGGCACGTTCTCAGCTTCTAATTATCGTAGAAGGTTGTAATAAAGCTGAATATTATTCTAAAAAATTAAATAACAAAATCACTTTCACATTTACATTATTTATTGTTGCTAAAGTTTATACTCTTCCCATTGGAATATATTCGATCTTTATTACTATGACGGAAGGTAATTTTCTGGACTCAGCATGGGGTCTCTCAAGCAGTGTAACCGAAAAACAGCTTTTGATTGTTCTGGTACTTCTTTGATCGATGTTTTCTCTAAATGTATCAATTTGATCAAAAAATGATATGAGAATGAAAATATGAATCTTTCGAAGTAGGCCAACTTCTGTTTGGAACTTTTTCCTGTAAAATCAATATCAAGAAATTTCACCTGAATTTGCGGCAACTTTGAAGTTGACTTACAGCACTTTTACATTCAGTAAAGTGCCTGAAAATTTGCAGGTGCTATTTATATGTCATCTTCTACATGTACACTTTTCAAGCTTATCCGAGTCACAGCAATGAACCATAAAAATTGGCACCTTTGCCAGGTCACCACCGCTCACGGGTGACGGACAACTTTGCACGTAGCGACTTTGCACGTGCCCAACTGTGCACGTCGATGGCCGGACGGACAACTGTGCACGTCCATCTGTGCACGTCCAAGACCACAGGAGCCCATCTGTGCACGTCTAAATTTCAACGTGCACAGTTGTCATTTGGACAACTGTGCACGTGCACAGATGGTACTTGAACAACCGTGCACGTCGAAATTTAGACGTGCACAGTTGTCGCTTGGACAACTGTGCACGTGCACAGATGGTACTTGGACAACTGTGCACGTCAAAATTTAGACGTGCACAGATGGACTCCTGTGCACTTTACCGTGCACAGATGTCAATTTCCTAACTGTGCACGTGCACAGATGTCACTTGCCCAACCGTGCACGTGCACATATGTCCCTTGCCCAACTGTGCACGTGCAAAGATGTCACTTGCCCAACTGTGCACGTGTACAGATGACCCTTTACCAACTGTGCACGTGTACAGATGACCCTTCACCAACTGTGCACGTTCATGTCCTTACGTAAGGGTTGTACTTAAGTAATCCAGAGAGTTCAAGGAATTCAGAGAATTCAAGGGATTTAGAGAAAGCAAGGCATTCAGCAAATTGGAGGCATTCAGCAAATTCAAGGAATTCAACATACTCAAGTAATTCAGAGAATACAACGAATCCAGGGAATGCAGAGAATTCAGGTAATTCAGAGGATTTAAATAATTCAGAGAGTTCGAAGAATACAGAGAATTTCTTGCATTCAGAGAATTAAAGGGATTCGGAGAATTCAAGGTATTCAGCAAATTGAAGGCATTCAGCGAATCCAAGAAAGTCAACAAACTCAAGGAATTCAGAGAATTCAAAGAATTTGAGAAATTCTGAGAATTCAAGGAATTCTGAGAATTCAAGGAATTCAAAGAATTCGAGGAATTCAGAGAATTCAAGGAATTCAGAGAATTCAAGGAATTCAGAGAATTCAAGGAATTCGAGGAATTCGAAGAATTCGAGGAATTCAAAGAATTTAGAGAATTCGAGGAATTCTAAGAATTCAGGGAACTCAAAGAATTTAGGGACTTCGGAGAATTTCAATAATTCAGAGAGTTCAAGGAATTCAGAGAATTTCTTGAATTCAGAGAACTCAAGGGATTCGGAGAATTCAAGGAATTCCGAGAATACAAGGTATTCAAAAAAGTCAAGGACTTCTGAGAATTAGAGTAATTCAGAGAGTTAAAGGAATTCAGAGAATTCTTAGAATTTGAAGAATTCAAGGAATTCAGAGAACTTAAGGGATTTAGAGAAAGCAAGGCATTCAGGGAATTCAGAGAATTCAACGATTATAACGAATTCAGCGAATTCACTACGAATTCACGGAAATCTATGAATTCCTTGAATTCTATGAATTTGTCGAAAGTGAGGCTCGCGGGATTTTCAAACTTTTGCGCATGTCCGAATTCTTTCTCCCATTTGTTCTTTAGAATTTAAAATTTTCTGGCTATAGTTTGGGAAAGTTTATCATTTAGCAATCGAATTTTGGGCTGCAAAATATTATTATTCAACTAGGAAAT
Organism: Andricus quercusramuli; assembly: GCA_932178445.1. NCBI lineage: Eukaryota > Metazoa > Arthropoda > Insecta > Hymenoptera > Cynipidae > Andricus > Andricus quercusramuli. The sequence continues at coordinate 29,386 of CAKNXH010056357.1, forward strand.
ATCGATTACCACAAATTTTAAAAGATTTATGAATCTTACCTTTGGAGTGATACGTACAGTTTTGATATTCGGAACCAATTATGAATTTTTGTACGAAAAAGCACTTGAAACTAGGCCAATTTATGAGATACGATAAATAGAGAGAATTAGTAAGGTTTTATTGTTGTTTTTATGCAAGTTAAACTCTGGAATCCGTCGAACTTCAAACATTTTTGCACTATTTTTGACCCATGCTTGAGCAAGGGAACTTTTTTTTCTTGCGGGACATAATACTTCATTTTTCCACTGATGGAGTTTTTTTCGAGTCCCTATAAAAATGGTTCATAGGTGTTGAATTTCAGAAGTATTTAGCAGAAAATTTTCAAGAAAATCGTGCCAGATGTAGCAACATAATTTAATATTAATGATTCTATCGCAAATTTGCAAAAAGGCCTTTTTCCAGAGGAAATACACGTGAAGATTTATGGGCTTTGAACAACTTCTAAAAAGCAACTGATCTGGCGGGTAATAAATAAATTAAATAAATAAACCTTGAGATTTCTCTAACCAATGACGAAGACAAATGTGTAACCCGTCATTAAACATCCCCACATAAACAACAGTAAAACACTGATGAAAAATATTTAAAAAAATATTCTTTCCCCATTTACTTTTTGTCAAATCATACAAAAATACATAAAATAAATAAATGATTTTGTTAAATCGAAGACAGATGAGTAACTTGGGAAAAAATTAATACCTACCAAGTAGGTATGGTATTTAGTGTTCATTAGGACGTTCAAAGGACATCAGATGTCTCTATACCCACTGGAAGACTCAAAGAAGCTTAATGAGATGAAACTATTGAAAAGTAAATTCAAAATAGTACATTGTGCATCGAGGGCGTAAAGAAGGCTATTTCGACGAGTCAAAATAGCCGTACACCCTTGACACACACTGTACTGTATTTGTATGTGTAGCGGGCCTAAAGTTTTATATAGCGGGCGTAAAGTTTCATGTCAGCCCGGCCGCGGAGTTCGCATGTCCGAACGTCACTGGGCTGTAAGCGGCCACATGACGCCTGCTTCACGCGCATGCAATGGCGCGTTTTCAGGGGGGTCGAACAAAAAGAGATTTTCATATATCTTTAATAATTTGAAAGGAATAATTTCATCAAAGTAATATTTAAAATATATTTAAACTAACTTTAAGAAAGTTAATACGCTCCATTCCACCAGGATTGAATAATTTTAACTGTTAAAATTTTATTATACGTAGATACAAAGGATCACCCTCATATAAACCGTTACGTAAGGACACAAATGTGCACAGTTCGGCAAGTGACATCTGTGTACGTGCACAGTTGGGAAAGGGACATCTGTGCATGTGCACAGTATAAGAAAAATTTTATCTAGAAGATAAAAAATATAATTGAAAAAATCAAAATTTTTTCCGTTGTTTTCATCGGTGCAAAATTGCGTTCTAAATGTCATTTTGAACCTCGATTTACGATTTCACGCCACTGTGCGCCGGCCCGGGGCAGAGTGAGAAATAAATGACTTTTTTGGTTCAAAATAACGTACCGCCCACAAATATTGACCGATTTGAACAAAAATTCGAAGAAGAAAAAACTGATAAGATTTCTAAGAGAGTTATTTAGCCTGATTTTTAAATTAGGCTTTACACTTTTTTATAAATAAACAAATATGACCAAAAAATGGACATTTTTTCTATTTGACGTTCCCGGTGCCCGTCAATAACAGGACAATTGTTGAAATTCCCTACGTTTCATAGAATAACATTAGTCTATGATGTTCCAATATTATATAATAAAAATAAATAAATTTTATAACAACATTTTTTGTTGAAAACATGTTTTCTACGATGATCAATAGTTTTACGTTTCTTTTTAGTTCTATTGCAAGAAATTTGCATAAAAGCAATATAATAATGGAGAAACTTCTTTTTAACATTATTACTGTGATTTTATAAACAAATTTAATAAACAACTGCATTAATCAGGCATTTTTCGACAGAAAGATTCGTTTTTTTCGATGTCAATTTATTTAATTTAAAATTTAATGATAATTCTAGCGAAATTCATCATTTGTTGATTGATCTTGTGATTTCTTTGAACAAATGCATTATTCGGGCAGTTGTCGAAAGAAAAATTAGTTTTTTCCAATGCCAGTCCTTTCAGCTTGAAACTTCATGACAATTTCAGCAACCCTCATGATTACTTTATGAATTTTATGATTTTTTCAAACAAATTTGATAAACAAACTAATTAATCAGGCATTTGTCGACAGAAAAATTCGTTTTCTTCAATTTCAATTTCTTTAATCAGGAACTTTATGATAATTTCAGCAAAATTCATCAGTTTTTTATCAATTTTATGATTTTTTAAACAAATTTATTAAAAACAAATGCATTATTGGGGCATCTGTCGACGGAAAAATTCTTTTTTTTTATATCAGACTTTTCAATTGAGATATTCATAATAAATTCAGCAACATTCATGAATAATTGATCAATTTTATAATTTTTTAAACAAATGCATTATTGGGGCATCTGTCAATGAGAAAATTTTTTTTTATGTTAGTTATTTCAATTAGGAACTTAATGATAATTTCATTGACACTCATACTATGTTGATAAATTCTATGATGTTTTGAACAAATTTAATAAACATGTGCATTATTTTGGTATTTGTCAACGAAAAAGTTTTTTTTCAATCTTAGTCCTTTCAGTTTAAGTTTCTCATAATTTTTCGTCGACAGATGCCCAAATCATGCATTTTTTCATTAAATTTGTTTTAAAAAATCATGAGATGATTCATCAAATCATAAATTTAGCTAGAATGATCATAAAGTTCCTATTTTAAAAAACTGACATCATAAAAAACGAAATTTTCCGTCAAAAAATGCCTGATTAATGCACTCGTACATTAAATTTGTTTAAAATATTTACAATAATAATCTTGAGAAGAAATGTCTTCATCATTATATTGTTTTTATCCAAATTTCTTGCAATACAACTTAAAAGAACGTAAAATTATGGATAATTGTAGAAAACATTCTTTCAACAAATAATTTGTTGACAGAAAATTTGTTTGTTTATTATATAATATTGCAACATTGTTAGCTAATGTTACTCTATGAAACTTAGGTGATTTAAATAATGCCCCTGTTATTGATGAGCACCGGAAACGTCAAATAGAAGAAATGGCCATTTTTTTCGTCATATTTGATTATTTATGAAAAAATTGAAAGCCTAATTTAAAAAACAGGCACGACAACTCTCTTTGAAGTCTCATCAGTTTTTTCAAAAAATCTTTTTCGTAAACAACGGTCAATATTTGTGGGCTGTACGTTATTTTAAACCAAAATTTAGTTTTTTTTTTGACATATAGCTTGGAAAATATAAAAATAGGAAGGAACAAAAGATCAATTTCAAGCATAAGATATTTATTTATATTCGGTATCCAACGGCAATACCACGCTGAAACACCAGTTCTCGTAAGATCACTGAAGCTAAGCAGTTTTGGGCGCGGTTAGTACTTGGATCGGTGACCATTCAGGAATACTTTTTTTTTTTTTTTTTTTTTTTTGTTGTTGTAGAGGAGGTGAGAATGCATTTACGCACTGAGTGTGGGACTCGACCTAAAAAAACAGTAATACTCACTAAACTCACCTCCTCTTCCCGCCAATCCATGTCCTCGGAACCGCTTTCGCATTACTTTAAGGACATGGGGGTAAGGCCACTAAGTCGTGCTTCGACTTCCACTTTTGAGCGCCAGCTTGGCATTCTTCCGATCATCATCCAACCAGGATGCACGCATCGTCCTCAGTAGTGTGGTGGTACCACACAACGAGCTCATCGGCCTTCGGCATCCTGGTTGGGTATTGTTCGTCTAGGTAGCGCTTCCTTGAGGCTTCCTCGACAAGGTTGCCTTTCGGAACGCCCTACACCTCATTGTCCCGGGACGATGGTCTGTCCGGGGCTTATCTTCGTTTGTGGCGCAGAGGAAGCACTCTGGCGAACTTTCGCACGCCGCAGCCTTATGGCCCTCCTTGCCACATCTCCAGCAGGCCCTTGTACGGTCTGGGCCATCGCAACCGGCTGCCATATGGCCGAAGCCAAGGCAGCGGTAGCACCGAACCTTTTCCGTCTTTTTGTGTACACGACAGGACACCCACCCTACCTTCAGGTGTCCTGTGCGTACTGACCTCGCGGCCAGCTCCACGAAAGCATTCAGATTGCCTCTGAAGGGTCTTCTCGTGAGGCTGACCTTCACCTCTCCAGCACCCTCGTTACCGAAGTGGCTTCTCACAGCTGCTTCGACTTCACCGGCTTCCGTTGTTGGATCGAGGTCCAAGACTTCGATCTCGGTACGGGGCACGAGGTCGCGCACGATACCCCCCACCACAACCGCCTCCCTAACAGCAGTTTTCTTCGCGCTTGACATCTGCGTTGATGCTGCAGCACTTTCTCCTTCCTTTTTGGGCGTAGACGTCGCTTTCGCAGCAGCGTTGCGGATCTTCGCCTTCTTTATCGCCGGTCTAGGTTCACTAGCCTCGACGGGACTCAGTGTGGGCTCCCGCTCACGCTTCCCAAGTTTGGGGGTGAGAGTTTCCTCAGCATCTTTGGTCTGCGTCCCCGTCTGGCTTACATTTTTTCTCTCCTGCGTATCAAGGTGTTTTTTCTCAACCTCCTCTTCGACATGTATAATGGCCCCTTGGTAGGAGTGTTCGGCATCGGCTAAGGTCAATGCCATCCTCTCCATTAAAGCGTGAGCCTCCTTCAGTCCATCCCTGATAGGCATGAACATGTTTCTCTTCGTGGAGCAGAAGTCCTGCATCCTGTCCAACACATCGTCCAACTCAACATAGATATTCCTAGCCTCCTCCACCTTTTCTTTCGCATTCTTTGGTCCTGTCTGGCACACGACTCTTCACTGGTGTCCAGCTTCTCTACGACATCTAAATCTCCTCCCAACTCCTCACATACACTTCGGTTTATATTTCCTTTATGCTCCATTTAAATTCCCACGAGTATCTAGGGAAATAAAGGTCCACCCCCGCAGAGCCCCGCATGCGAGGGTAAGGTCTGTGTATTCTAGAAGGCGACCTGGTATCCTAGAGATACCGTTTGGAACACCACACCCCTGGTGCCACGCAGCCTTCGGCACATCGGTTTAACGCCTTGGCTTGGGGGATTCGGGAATACTGCGTGCTGTTAGCCCGTCGTGGGTGTGGTGAGCCTACACTTGTAGTTATTTACTACAAGAAACTATCCACCTAGAAACACTACCCGAATCGGGTAGTGTCAAGCGTACCCCGAAAGGGAAATGGCTTAATGGTATACGTATACGGTATCATGTAAACTTGAGATCACGTCGGCGCGCCGATACGCCGCTGCGCCGAATTCGTATCAGCGGCGCGGCGGTGCGGTTTTGAAGCAAGTTGGCCAGCGGCGTGGCGCGGCGGCGCAACCGTCTAACTTATATGTATTAAAACTATTCCTGTTGATTGTTAATAAACAAATTTTCACAAAGAATTAAACTCTGTTATCAATTTGTCGCAGCTACAGTGCTATACTCATTTTTATCGGGTTTTTAGCCATGATATCTACTATTTTATCAATGCTGATTTTTGGGTCTCTATATGAACATTGAGAAGAGCTAATCCATTCAATCGTTTGGTAACGAAGATGGATTCATCTCAAAGGGTAGATTTTTATAGTTTTCAGACAGTACCCAGTACATTATTCTTTGACAAACTATCATTATATTTATTATAAAATAATTAATTCAAATTCAGTTAACGACCCTTCATTTTCAGTGAAAGACACCCTACATTTAGTGAACGACACCGGTATTTATTTCGAATTAAAAAGAATTTAGAAAGGTATTTGTAAGAAATATTATGTAATTTGGTTGCTTTAGACAATAAATGAAATAGCAATCATAACAACATGGATATCACTAAAAAAGTGCGTATAATTTCCTAAAATCTTCCTTCTGTTGGGTGTCATTTACTGAGAGATAGTTGTGTCGTTCACTAGTTTTGAAGGTACGATAACTCTAGGATTTTCAAAAAATCGATTATTTTTTTTGGCTTAAAATATACTTTAGGGGCTTAAAGACAAAGTGCACTCGGTCCCATTGCAAAAAAAATGTTAACAGGTCGAAATCTTGATTTCACCAAAGCGCCTCGAAGCGTGTACTGAGCGCTCCAGCGGCGCACTTGGAATCAACCTTTTTATATTTCTTTTACCTGTCGAAATGTTAAGTGGGACGGTTATTAGGGTTCCTCAGGTGTCAACTGGGGTGCGCTGATTTCTATTACAAATAATATAAGTGTGTCTGTGAATCAGTGAACGCTGCCAAGCTTCATGCATTTGTTTGTAAGTAACACTTTAACGCGCTTTTCTCGAAATCACTTTTTTCAAACTGGCCAGAAACATTGCTTGAAGACCGTTGCACATTGCAGTCTGAAATTTTTACAGTAGCCTTACAATTACATTCTTTATGGAACTACGTAGGGGTTTTTTAATTTAATATCAACTTTTTTATTATAAACAATTTCGTGCTTATTTTTTGGCCTAATATCGAAAGTCCGTTTTTGAAAAGGCAACATACAAAATATTCATAATCGCCGCCATTTTGTATTTTTTTCTATAAAATTGTTTTTTCTATACTTAAATACATGCTGATTAAACCCTCCAAAAGTAATTCCTATTTCTTTTGTCAAACTCCCCAAAAAATTCTTGAAAATGGGCCTCTTTTTCGGGCGCTAGAGTGGTGGTACCCCTTCAAATATATTTAATCTACTCAAATTTGAAAATAATACTTATTCAATTATGTAACAAAACATAATCTACTGCAAAATAAAAACTACCTTTTCTTTTAGCTTCTTAGAGGACTTTCAAATTAACGAAATATTTTCCTAATTCATACACGAAGAGTTCTCAACTTTATACAAAAATACAAACTCATGAAAACTTTATTCGATGGAAAGATGCAAAATTGCAATAACACTTACTTAAGCATCAAGAAAATCTTCATCCCTTCGTTTTTTCACTCTAGCTCAGTAAAGGGAAATTATTAAACTCAACTTTTAAATTTTCTCAAAAACTTCGGGGTGGGGGGAGGGGGGGTTGAACCCTCAAAACCCCTCCCTGCGTTCGCCACTGACATATACAACTCTACGGTTGTAAAGTTTCATGAAACTTTGACCAAATGAAAAGTTTCATGAAACTTTGGAATGGTTTCAAAGTTTCCAAAGTTTCAAACTTCAGGGCGGGAAAATTCAAAATATGAAAAAATACTATTGAGTATTAAATTACAAAATTTAATAGTATCCTTTGTGTTTCAAAGAAAATCGTTTTGACTAATTTAAATAAATTAATCACGTGTTATTGGTTAATAACATGACATTTTTAAAATTATTTTATTTTAAAAATTTGAAAACTGATTTCAATAAAATGAAAATTAATTCAGTATTTAAGACATATTTAATTATTAGAATGTTTTATTTTTGAAACGATTTTATTAGAAATTTAGAAAATTCGAATAGAAATGAATAAAATGACATTCTGCTATTTCACTAAACTCTCAGGCTTATTTTTATAAATTGTTTTCCTTCTAAAACACGTTTTAATTTTGATCAGTGCGATATCTCTCAATATTTCAAATAAATATTTGATATGGAAATACATATTTGCAGAAGAAAGTTTAAATCTAGTTTGAACGATTGGTTCCGTTAACGGTGTTAAATGACCTAACCTCAACCTGACATGAGTGCGCAAGCGCATACGTATTTTTGAAACTTTCAAACGCTTCAGAAACTTTGGTCCCATGAAACGTTCCATTGTTTCATGAAACTTTCAATGTTCTAATGAAACGTTTCATGAACGCATAACCATATACAACTCTGCGTTCTCTGGTCTATCTGCAAGGTTTTGTTGCTGGTTCATTTGTGATAGTTTTGCACCACAAATGTAGCATTTGGCAGCTAAAAGAGTTTCAGAAAGATGTTGACTAACCTTTCCATCTAGCATGGTTAAGGCAAACTCATAAGTGACAGTTATTGTGCAACGACTATTCGGAACCATGATTTTTGTTGTCTTTCTCATCAATTCTACTTCTGATATCGTACGTTCCTTTTTCTCTAGTTTTGTTCATACATATTATAAGCCTATTTTTGCCGATTGTGTAAAATTTAATATCTCTAATTGAAACTTGGATTCCGAACGAGTCCAAGAGATGCCTGAAGGGCGTCAGGTAGTTTTCAGAAATCAAAACTACCAAAACATGTATTAACGCTATGAATAAAACAATGCATTTGCCCGATAACTCCAGTAGAGGGGCGGAGTAAGGGGTGGACGCAGTGAGAGGTGAGGTATGAGAAAATCAACATCTTAAGCTTAACCACTGATATAATTGATCCAAGAAGTTGATGACCAGTATTACAATTTAGTAAACAATTATAACGAGTGGGCCTTTGCCCCACTCAAAACCAGAATGACAAGAATAGATATTCTCTTTCTAATGAGTCCCGAGTGACCACTCGACAATTTTTAATTTGTTCATTCAACAAAAATCCCACTTCCCATTGATCCTTGAGAGACACAAACAAAATACACTGAAGCTACTCCGCAAAACCCAAAATTAACAATGATAAGTGAGGGCGAGGCAATTACCGAGCTTCCCGCAGAATGCCTACAACTTCGGCATTTTCAATGAAACTACGATTTTTTACAGTCAAGGCAACAAAGTGAGAAAAAGGATCACCAACTTGAGAATCTCCTCCATCCACTCCAAGAACCTCTGCCGCCAGTGGACATTTTCGAATTAGTAACAACAAGCAATTTTTCCTATCTCAATCCTCCAAAATGCGTCCATGATCGAAAACCACCACTCGATCGGAACGCATGGTTCTTGGGAGGGAGTAGAGGCCCTCAGTAAGTGCTTCGGCGCGCCGCCAGATGTCGCCACGATGCCCGATTTTCGCATTAGTGTCCGAGTTCGTTCGGTCCGCTCGTCGTGCCCGGCGAGGTTATTGAAAAACTGTCAAAATTGACCTCCACCGTCGTATCCAAGTCCTGATTTTCCCTGGCATTCTCGCATGAAAGGGACTCCCATCCAATCATATATGCCCGGGAAATCTTGTTGAGTCCTCGACCGAAGATTATCTGTTGTTGGAAATCGGTGCAGGTATCGCTGTCTCCGAAGTAAAGGCGAGGGTAGAGTACTACCCCATTCCAGCTCGGCAGATGAAAGAATATAAAAAAAAACCAGACTACATGTTCGAAATTAAAATCATCAAAGTGGAACTCTGTTGTCTGGCAAGTATCCGTGAGCTTATAATCTGACATAACCTAAGCTTTTTAAAATTGATTAAACTAGTCAAAAGTTTCGATTCGTTGCTTTAGGTTCTTTACCCCATATTAACTAAGGTTAAATTATCAATTCTCTATCATAATTTTGTGCGGGTAATCAAATACCCCGTCACAATATGTAACTTACATATTCTAGTGAACCCAGGATTTTCATTTTTTCAAATCGTGAACAGTTCTGCACATTCTGAACAATTTTAACAGTCGCGTTGGCAACAGATTGTATACATGCCTAATGTACCATTGACATCATGAATATACCAGATACCTGCATCAAATTTTACCTCGTCACTCTAATTATACCGACTCTGGTCAGATGCGCCATCACAACCATACTTGTAGAGACATTTTGTTGCAACCTTCTTTTGTTTTACTAAATCAAGATGCAGAATATTCGGGATTTCTACTATACGCTTCACAGTGTGGTCACACAATTTTTGTAAATCAACTCTAACACTGGACTCCGTTATTTCCATGCTCATTTTAGGAGGAAAACATTCTCCTTTTGCTTCTTCAAGATATACATAAAAAAAAATTGATTAGCATTTCGAACTCGAAAGTTCATTGCCTCACTACCCGATTCGGGTAGTGTTTCTAGGTGGATAAATACTACCAGTGTGGGTCCACCACACCCACGACGGGCCAACACCACGCAGTATTCCCCGAACGGTCACCCATCCAAGTACTAACCGCGTCCAACGCTGCTTAACTTCAGTGATCTTACGGGAACTGGTGTTTTCAGCGTGGTATTGCCGTTGGCAAGATATACATAAAAAAAAATTGATTAGCATTCCGAACTCGAAAGTTCATTGCCTCACTACCCGATTCGGGTAGTGTTTCGAGGTGGATAAATACTACCAGTGTGCGTCCACCACACCCACGACGGGTCAACAACACGCAGTATTCCCCGAACGGTCACCCATCCAAGTACTAACGGCGCCCAACACTGCTTAACTTCAGTGATCTAACGGGAACTGGTGTTTTCAGCGTGGTATCGCCGTTGACGATATACATAGAGAGGAAAAATGTTTGCATTTCATAATCTTGCTTCTTCTGAAGTAAATGCTACAACATGGTCATTTGTCATTTCTCTAATATATATAGTACTTTCGGAGATCAATGTTTTTATTTCTATTGCCAAGTTTTTTCTTTTATCTGAACACTAATTGCTCAGAAATGCATTTTCAATTTCATCGGGGAGTAACTATGTCCTCAAATGACAGTGTTGAACTCTTTGTTGTGATATTGAAACGCTTTCAAAATCTTCTGTCGATTTTTTTCATGCTTTTGCATGATAAAATTTCATTACAAAGTCTGACAATAACCATTTTTCGTTTGATTTTTCAAACTTTTCTGAATTTGTGAAACGAATTCCTTTTTTTTTCAATGTGGCATAACGTATTGCAACAATTTTTCATGCACCAAATTTTGTTCTTCACTATCCAACGAATTTGTCGAGCAAATATGATCCACCAAAATGTTTCGCTCTTTACTGGAATTGTTCATCAACGCCAGTTTTGGCGAAATAATCATTTACAACTAAGGACTGAATATAGCTAATAATCTCTTTATTTATTTTGCAAATAGTAATAAATACGAACAAAGAGAACAAGAGCAGAAACAAAAATTCTGTAAAAGGAAAAAAGAAAATATTAGATGCTTGAACGTAAGTAGAAGAAATTTCTTATAAAAGAATCTGACTATCGCCTATGATTGAATTCTGAATAGCAGTAACGTATTAATCTGGCGACAAATGTTATCCAAATAGAAATGAGTTCATATTACCAACTATCTTCAACGATACTTTCTGTTTTCTTTTATAGACTACAAAAAAGACTGACATTAACAACAAAAAAGAATTCTATCATCGACACATGCCCAAACAATGCATTTGTCTAATAAATTTTATTATTATTATTATTTATCAGAAGAATAGGCAGCAGAAGCTAAAACTTTTCCATATCATTTAAATTTATCTTAACAAATAATTGGGGCTGCGGCCAGTAATTAAATTTTAAAATTCTTTTGCTCAACATAAAATATCGTAGCACAACGGATAATATGGTAATCTAGTGATTACGTAACATAAATAAAGTTTTCATATCAAATCAGAGTAATTCAAATTTAAAAAAAAAATAAATTTAAAAGTTTTGCTTCATTAAAAACTAAAATCAAAATTAAGGGTAATGTCTCATTTTGCACTTTGTGCACAAGTATCAACCTGACTATACAGAAAGAGAATACAAATCAAAATAAAATGAAAGGTAGGTGTCATTGCAGAAACCTAAGTCATGAAGCCCTAGGTGGGCCACGGCCTTGATTAATAATTCCAGACTTCTTAAAACTCTCGTTGATGATCATAGACACTTTCACTAACATGCCTTGTCTCTAAATGAGACATCCGTCAGACTTGAGTTAAATAGTCGTCCAATAGGTTTTTGAACAAGTTTGTGGATGTGGTCTAGACGATTTTCCCTGGTAGCTGGTTTCCATAATCAACTACTCGCACCGGTAGGAAATTGTACCTGCCCTGAGTATGAGCAAATTCTTTGTATAGCTCTAATCTGTGGCCCCTAAGATTTAAATTTTTGTTCTTTGTAAAGATGTTTTGCAGCCCAGGAAAATAATAAACGTCATGTGAGATTTTAATGGTCTTAATTGAAACATCTCTCTTCCTATGACTTTTTAATCCAGGCATAACTTCATCTGGCTGAGCCTCTCCTCAAACGGTAGATCCTTCATACCAGTCCGTATTTTGGTCACTCATCGTTGCGCCTTTTCTAGCATCTCGATGTTCTTTTTCAAGTATGGTGACCAGATTTGGCAGCCGAATTCTAAAATAGGACGAACGTAAATTGTGAAAACTTTGATAAATAATAAAGGCGTCATAAAACGGAAGAATTGACCTATTATGCAAATTAGCGAATTGGCTTCCCTCACGCTCTTGCTTATCAATCTTTCCATTTAAAGTCCTGACTTATTGCCAAGCAAAGTGCGACTTGAAAAATGACAGCCTTGACTTGTGCTTGGCCCACAAAATAGTCTCCCTTATGGATTTCCTCTTCCCAAGTGCAGTACTGTGCACTTCCCAGCGTTAGGTGTCAAAAGCCATTTGTCCATCCATCGTGAAATTCGATCCAAATCTTCCTGTATTTCCCCATACCTTGAAGATTCTTCAAAAACTTTAATGTCATCAGCGTACTCACTGTCCTTTGGGCTTAGCCCTTCAAAGATGTGTGCAACGTACATTATGAACAGGAAAGACCCTAAGACCGAACTTCGAGGAACATCATGTGTGACTTCATAGACATCCAAATAAGTTTCACCTTCTCACACTCTCGGTGTCTTATTCCGTGAGAAATCCTCAATCCATACCAAAAAATTCGTCCTCATGCCAACGTATTCCAGCTTAGCCAGCAGCCTTCTAAATGGTACCCGATCAAAAGTCTTCGCAAAATCCAGGTTGATTACATCCACCGTATTACCCGCTTCGATATTTGCAGTCCATTTATTCACATAATTTAGAAGGCTTGTCACCATCGATCTTCATGGTATAAAGCCATCTTGGTTATCCGGAATTACTTCATTCGTCATAAAAAAAAGGTTGCATTCGGTTTACGATAAATCTCTCCATATATTTACAAACAATGGACGTTAAGGAAATAGACCTATACTTTTTTTGGGTCGGTCTAGTCTCCGCTTTTATAGATGGGCGTTACCGCAACCTCTTTCTCATCATTTGGAAGTTTCTCCTCATCAAAAGACTCCGCCATAATTATAAGATTAAACGAACTTACCTGTAAGTGAAGTTCTATCTAAATTATACGAAGCGCCTTTTTCGAATAGATTAGAATGTAGTACCCTCTATTATCTGCCGAATTATCACAACTTCAAAGTTAAAAATTTGAAATTCGCACTCCTATGAGCGCCACCTAACTGTTTAAGCATGCTCTCTTACTTGATTTCATCAGTTTTTTTAAAGTCATACCGTACAAAAAAAAATTTTGGGGTCTTAACTATAAGAGTTAGGAATAGGGAATATAATTATTTGGGAGGGAACTGATCTATTCGGAAGAGGCGCTTAGTACAATTAAGATAGAACTTCACTTACAGGTAAGTTCGTTTAATCTTATAATTATACTTTGCGCCTCTTCCTCAAGATCAGAATGTAGCTATTTAAAGTTTGTTACGGTTGTTTTGATTTATTTATGTTTTTATTTCTTGTAAATAAACATATATTACAGGTTCTATATATTTTCATATAACTCTTAATGTTAATCCTTATTTAGGATTGTCAACGCGAATGCAGTCTTATTAGACACAATGTCACGCTTGTAGAATTTAGCGAAAGTTTCTGATTTATCAGTCCACCCGGCAGTTTTTCTAACAAGATCAATGTTTATACCCAGCCTATTGGCCGCTGAAGTGGACGCGTGGCGTATACTGTACGCACTGAAAGTATTAGTATCAATTCCACTCATAAGTAATACACTCTTAATTCATCTACTTAACGACCGTGTTGTTACAGCTTTATGTGGTTTTTTAAACGATATAAATAACTTATTTTCCGAATTTCCTAACTGTTTTGTTCTATCTAAATAATCATTCAATGCAGTAGCTGCACATACATTTATATCTTTTTTATAGAACGGAATCATAAGCGCAGGCTGTACTCTATTCACAGCAGAAGTTATGATTTTATCCGGAATTTTAATTTCCATACTGTCTTTTACTTTGCGGATGTTTCTGATATCAATTAAAGACAAAGTTTGTATTGTATGACCCGTTATAAGTGCTATCAAGGTCACTAATTTTAATGTCAACTTCTCTAAGGAATAGTACATTGCGTGACGAGGGTCGAAAGGCAACGATTTCACGAGTGTGAAGTTAGCTGCCCGAGCGAAGCGAGGGCTGATATCACACGAGTGAAATCGTTGCCTCGGCCCGAGTCATGCATACAATTTTTCATCATATCGATAATCGAAAAGTCGACTTGAGATGACTGTGGAGCGGGTTGAAAATTCGATTTTCGACCCGCTCCACAGGCGTCGAAAGTCGAATTTTCGATTGAGGTATAATGAAAAGTAAATTATTTGCACCCCAATTAACCAATGCATTTAAAACAATTGCCGGATCCCATGTACAATCATATTTTGCACCAGGTGGCCTAAGTTTTACAATCCCTTTAAAGAAACGTTTATTTTGCGGATTTTCTTCTACTTCAGGACCATGGACTAATCCGATCGCGGAACGATAAAAATTTAAGTTTCCGTAAGAAGCATTCATCTCGTATTCTGACGTTAGAAAGCTTAGAACATTTTGTATGGAATAGATAAACGAATCTATATCTTTAAGCTTGCAGAAATCCTACCATTTTTTGAATCCAGAGTCATATTGTTTTAGCGAAGAAACAGTTAGTGAGGAAATCATGATGTCTACCGTCTCTTCTGGAACCAGTTTTATCTTGAAAGCGTCCCGGACAAAATTCCTGTAACCAGGGTAATCCTTTCCTACAGGGGATGCGGTTGTCTATTTAATGACAATAGAAGATTACTATTCGGTTTTAAATAAACTGGTTTAGATTCAAGCATCGAAAAATATAAAGGAAACCATGGCTGAGCTGGCCAGTGTGG